>QLSS01000422.1:60741-95899 GCA_024372645.1 Trichomalopsis sarcophagae
GTGTGTGTGTGTGTGTGTGTGTGTGTGTGTGTGTGTGTGTGTGTGTGTGGATGTGTGTGGATGTGTGTGTGTATACGGTAATATTTCTGGAAGTACTCCGTCAATATCAATACAATTTGACAATACCTTTATTTTAGTTCCGAATTTTGGGAAAACAGTTATTTTTTAGTTTCTTGGCTATTTTTTTTATGGCCATTTTTTGATTTTTGAAAAACACTATTTTGCGTTTTTTTCAATCATCCCATAGTTACAAATAACTCAGCTAAAATGCATTTAAAAGAGAATAAAATTAATTACTTTTCATCATTTGGTACTCGGTATCGACCGCTTTATTCAGCAGATAAAATGAAAAAGGTATTTTTTTTTTTAATTCATATCTCTAAAATTAAACGTTATAACAATGCAAAAAAAATCATGTCGATGAGTCACGTGCCAAACTATATGTCATTAAAATTTCAAATGATTAGACTACTTATTTATTTAATAATAAATCGGAACTGAAAAAAAAAGAGTTTTCCTGTTCCTTGATTACGGACGTAAAAAGTCCTTATCGCACTTGAGATTTTGTGAAATAGTAGATATTTTATGTGTTTTGGCTAAGTTCATTGAACAGCTTTTAAATCTCTATGTGTCTTAAGATATCAAGGTTTCAAATTTGTTTTGAAAATTTTTTGATACCTTATATCTCTAAAACAATGTAGTCAAATGCTTTAAAATTTTATTTGGCAATTTATCATAAAAAAGATATCTGCTGTTAAAATTTTAAACGATTTCGTCAAGCGGTTCTCAAGTAAAGAGCTAAAATGTAAAAACCGATTTTTCTCAAAACTTTTTTCTTCCTCTTATAGCCGTATCGTGTCGTCACACCCTTAAAGCCCCTTACTATGATTTCATGTCATTCATACATATTATACATTTTGGGTCGGTATTTATTTGTTTCTGTTTCTTTTTGCGTGTAACAGGCTTAATCTTCAGTCACGACAGTGGCATCACAGTACAACACTGCAACGTACGGCAGTCCCGCCATCTACGACATGTTGCTCGACACTTGTGACGGTTTATGTCGCGTTCTTTCGGACTATAGTTTTGGACTTGTTGAACGATGACAGTGCCAGTATGTGCTCTTTCTTAAATAAATGTGTTCTTATCTAAATAGTTATGAATTCTGTTACTATAAGGTTAAATGAGATTTATATTTATAATGGAGCAAATTATATCATTCTGTGCGTTAAAAGCTAATGTATTTTAGCGAATTCATAATTTTAAGATTTCCGTAAAAGCCATGGAGTCATGCTAGTAAATTGTGTAAGAAGTGAAGTTGCCTTCGATTACTAATAATAGTGTTATTCTATAGTTATATCTATGTAGTCTATGAGTCGAATCGTTTATCCAAATTCAATATTGAAGTTTACACTCCATATTTAGTTAGTATTTAAGATTTTTGTTTGTTTCGACTTTTCAATTTTAAATTGTAAATTATATTACATATATTGTTAGTGCATAATAATATTGTTTGATAGTTATTATTTTTCTTTGATTATTAGTGATATATGTGAGCGTATGTATATAATTTGTTAAATTGCACAAGTGTTCGATGTATGCGTATCCTGCCGCCAATAAAGTACTCTAATGGAATCTCTAAAAAAATTAACTTTTAAAAAAGTAAAAGGTTAGGCGAGTTTGATGTATTCCGCGAAATTACAGATAAAAAAGAACTGAGATCAATTAAACAAAGTCAAGTTGTTTATATTTAATCATTACGAAGCAAAAAATTATTTTATTTTTTTAAGGGCTTATTTAACTGAAAATTAAGATATATAATGATCAATTTGGAACAACTCTCAAGATAATGTAATGCTTCGTAATGATTAAATAAAAACATCTTGACTGTTTAATTGATCTCAGTTCTTTTTTATCTGTAATTTTGCGGAATACATCAAACTCGCCTAACCTTTTACTTTGTTAAAAGTTAATTTTTTTTAGAGATTTCAGTCATTTTTAGTAAATTTTTATGAGTATTTCATATTTTTTCTAAAAATAAAATATAAGCATCTTTATGGCCATGTTTTTTTTTTTATAACATTTTCATCACTAACATGAAACCACTGATTGTTTTGTCATAACGGAGGGAACCACCTAGATCTCTTAATCGGCCACTCTAGACACCGTCATTGAATGATTATTACACCTAGGCACCAAAAGCCACGTTCCGAACCACCTAGACCTCGTCATCGGCCACCCTATATATCTAGACGACGTCCTCGTATGATGATGTATTAATTAAATCACACCCGTAGTCCTACTGGTCTGTATATGTGTGATCACATCAGTAATCTTACTGGTCTGTATAAGTATGTGGAAAAGCAATATATGCGGCTAATTTCACGGTCTTAAGACTAGCCATGTGCGGCTAATTTCATGGTCTGAACATTGCTGGGCTGAAGAAAATCCCGAAATGGATTTGAGCATTTTTGTTGAGACATACTCGCTTATTGTAAAAAAGCTGCTTTTTGCCAATATAACGATTAGAAATCATAGTTTAAGCATACAAATATAAGTATACGCCAAAAAAATTCACATACAATAATGTAAATATTTGTTATCATTAAATTTTTTAATTGACAATTCGAGAACCCAATATAGAAGTCAATAGTGTCGCGGTCACCGCAGGCTTCTCAAATCTACCGCGTCTCAAAGGCTACCGCGACACTTGATTATTAGATAAGTGATTTATTATAAATTAAGAATAAAAATTATTGTTTGAAACTTTTTCTATTAAGCGCTTATTTTGTCAAATTTATTTTTTTGTTGTAGGTTTGTCAATGTTTATGATGTTCATAGCAGGCGAATTTTTCTATCAGCCACTTGACTACTAAAGTATATTATTTTTAATTTATTAAAATTATTATTTATCTTGTACATACATGATTTTGTTGCATTTTATTGCAAAGTATCATGTCATTGATATTTCATTATAGTCAAAAATTGTATAAAATTTTATTAACAATTGTAATTATGATTAAAATATTGTTTTTATTTTAATTTTTATTATTATTTTTTCAATGCAATAATGATTGTTATTTATGATTGTTATACTTTGCTATATATAATATAGTTACAATTTAATTAATAAGTATATCATTAAGTGAATAATTTACATTTTTATAATTTATATGTATTTTTATAATTATGAGGCACAGTGTTACATTCAGAGCAAGCAAGCTTAAAGATTTATCGTTTTAAACTTTGTTTTATATGCGGTAGTTGTATATGTACATTATAAACATCTACACAAATGTAAGTGTTTAGTGAACGCAAGAGTATAATAAATTCACCAATTCATGATTTTAAGTAACATGCAAATATTAAATAGAAAGTAACATGATTACAAGATTCACGAAGATAGAAGAAAGAGAAGGTTTAGTCAGAAAAAAGGTAAAAGGAAGTAGGGTAAAAAGATCCTAAAAATTTAGTCTAGGCATTGTGCAGAATATCGTATTGTCACGTCGTGTGATTTATTACATAAATTCATTCAAAACCTAAAAAGAATATTAATGTTGAAATTCAAACTCTCCCAAAAAGAATGCATTACACGCACCGACCAGTTTCGACACACGGCCGAATGCAAGCCACTGATGAATCAGCATATCAGCAATTTGGCCGAATGCAGGCCACTGACAAATAAGCACATCAGCAATTCGTGACGTCTTACGCGAGCGCTACTTTTTATGTATACAATTTCCGAAATTTTTAAGTTTGTAAATACTACAAAAATTGCATTGTGAACGACGATTTTAAAAAGCCTTGCACGTACTCAATTAAGCAGTTCGTATACAGACACGGGCTCCGTACGCGTCGTCCGACAATAGACGATATATCAGTGAAACAGTTTATCGTTATAATATCCAAATACCTAAGTTTTATTCTCACTAATTGTGAATAACATTGTAATCCAGTTTGATATATACATATACATATAATTAAATAAACTACATAATTACAGTGAATATAATTCGTGTATAGAACGTTTTATAATCATTCTCTTATACCCAGCACGATCTCAAGTCTACATCTTGGCAATTGAACTCAAAGGTAAGTTCTTTCATTTAATTGACTAACAGTGAGAGTGTTAGGAGCGAACTAATACCGTTATAGCCTTGCCACTACACTTATCATTACGTCCGTGACTATTTATTTAAGAGTAGTCAGGACGTAACAGTATATTCAGTATATATAGTGAGTTTAAGTGAAAAAACTTGATTCAAGCAAGTATGACATGTAACATAAGGTCTTTTAAAAAAATTTAGGCTAGGCATAGTGTAGAATATAGAATATTCAATATATTCCCTTATATATATATATATATATATATATATATATATATATATATATATATAAGGGAAAGTAGAATGAACGAATCAGACAAGCGAGAGACACAAAAGAACTAATAAAACCACAGGGTGGGCCACCAGAATATCTAAGGAAAATAGGCAGAGTAGGGAAAAAGAGACTGGTGATAACAGCAAGATTCAGAATGGGAAACGAGACAAAGGGGTACAAATACTGGTTGAAAGAGGAGGAAAGAAAGGTGCAGGTTGTGTAAGGTGGAGGAAGACATATGAACATGTATCCACGAAAGGAAAAATCTGGCGAAACTATACAGAATTATGTGGTTAAGAAAGAAAAAGGAGAGGTCAGAAGAAATGTAATGGACTATTGTGCGCAAAAGAGAATGAAGGCAGCAGAGAGGAGAGAAAAAATTTAAATCTAACTGGAAAAAAATAGAACCTGACGAAACAACAAAAAGAACTAAAATGCCGGCAGGGACACTAAGCAAGCAGGGTGAGTAGAGAGAATAGTATAGAGCAGGGAAAAGGCAAAAGTCACTAGACCCGGGCTAGAAAATGGGAAAAGCGGAAAGGGGAACGTGGACGGGGAACACGAAATGGAACACCGTAGATAGGAGAACACATGGTGTCACAGATAAAGAAAGAGGTTAGAGCAGAGAGAACGTACAGAAAAGTCAAATGAAAAGGAGAAGATGTACGGAGATAAAAAGAAAGAAAATGAGATGAGGGAGTTGAGAGAGGAGCTGGAAAGCTGAAAAATAAGAGCAAGTTTTGAAAAGGAGAAGAGAGAAGCCATGGAGAAAAAAATGCAAGAGGTGAGAGAAGATGTGGAGTTGCTAAAAGGGAAAATGAAAAATATGCAAAAAGAGATAGACGAGATGAGGGACAGCCGCGAAGGCAGGAAAGGAAAAACAGAAGAGGTAAGGAAAAGACAAGTGATCAGAAGAGAACTTGAAAGAGGTGAAGAGATAGTAGTAAGAGAGAGAGAGAGAGAGAGAGAGAGAGAGAGAGAGAGAGAAGAGATGACAAAGGCAGCTATATACACAGAAGAGGTGAAACCAAGTGCAAAGTATGGGAAAGAGGTATAATCATACACTTGAACAACTGGGAAAAGGAGAACTCACTAAAGGAATGGCTAGATGACTACCTGGAGGGAATCGAGTGGGAAGTGGAAGATACAAGGACGGAGGACACCAAGACGGTCATGTTTAGGACGAAGGAGGATATGGAAAAGGTATGGGAAAAGAGAGAGGAGATAAAAGAGGGAGGTAAATTACGAATCGAGCAGTGGCTCTCAGCAGATGAAAGAAAGGCCAGAGCCCTTATAATGAGAGAGAAGAGGAGAAGAGAAGAGGAAGAAGGAGAAGAGAGTGAGTCCTCGAACAAAAGAGAGTGGATTGCAGAAATCGGAGGGGAAAAATATAAGTGGGATGAGAAGAAAGAGAGAATAGTAATAGTAAGTAAAGAAGGCAAGAGTACCGGAAAAAAGAGACGAAGAACGTTACAAAATCTGGAGGTCAGGGGATTCAGAGGAAGAGAAAGAATTAGATAGGTTAGATTAATATGCAACAACAAGAACAAGTACACACATACATTCGCACACAAGCATCAATACACATGCACACACAGACACTCAAACTGGACACACACTCCCCCGCAAATACACAAACAGTAACATAACCTACACAGACACATGACAACATAATACATAATAGGTTAGGAGAAAACAAAAGGAATGTTTTAAGAAAAAGTGATATAATATTGTATACACTGTATAGTGAAACAATAAAGATTATATATATATATATATATATATATATATATATATATATATATGTGTGTGTGTGTGTATGTGTGTGTGCGTGTGTGTGTATAGATGGATAAATAAAGATTCTTTTAAGATTGGTCCAGATGAAAGGGATGCTGCGGATAATTATTTGTGTAGATCCGCTATTTTTTTTAATCATCTATTTACAAATATGAAGAATCGAATGCTTTATGTATTTAAGCATATCATAACATGTAATGAGCAGCTTTGGTTCAGATGAAAGAAAGGCTGCGATTTAATATTTGTGCAAATATAATCTTTTTTTTAAAGCTCTGTGTGTATAAACATAAAATGACGCACATGCATATCACAAGATGAAATCTGTAGTTTTGGTTAAGATAAATGGAATAATGTAAATAATTATTTGTGCAAATATGCTCTTCTTTTAAGCCATATACAGGGTGGATCATTTGAATCTATTATGGGAAATATCTCAGAATTATGGTTGGATACAGAAAAATGTTTTAGACAAAAGTTGTAGAGGTCAAAAGGGGTCAACTTTTGGTACCAACAACTTTGACCTTGAACTTGTTTTTGAAGGTAATTTTAAAGTCAAGATCATTTTTTCAAATAGTAAGACCTACTTTTGACTCCGGATTTGAAAAGTCACGGTAGGTCATATGAAGGCCAAATTTTCGAAAATTGTTAAATAATGTGTGTTAGCTCGGAATAACGGTTGGAAAAATCAAAATATTTTTAAAAAACGTTGTCAAGGGTGGAGAGTTTCACTTTCTGGTTGCAATAACCTTGACCTTGAATTTGTTTCTCAAGGTTATGTCAAGGTCAAAGTGATTTTTCAAGCGAGAACCTCTGCTTTCTATCTCCGATTTGGTAAAAATAAGAGAATGCCCATTGGAAAAGCTAATCAAGGTCATGGTAAGGTCGTCTCAAGGACGCCTATTTGGATAACGTTCAGCCTAAAGTGCGGCTGCACGAACATAAACACCTTGGCACTCTCCTAAAATCATAATCATGTCCACAATTTCATTTGGAGGGTAATCAGCCATTTTATATTTTTATAAAATTAACTACTGTATAAAGATAAATGAACGGTCACCTTTCGAGTACGGGTTGCACATCGAGAGAAAATATTCGAATATTTTTTGAATAATCTTAGCGAGCCATCTTCCTAGTTGGATCTTGCGAGTTAATATCACCGTGAAGTCTTACCGTACGGTGACGGTTCGATAAGGGTATTGCTACTTTCGTAGTTGTGCATCTAAGTACCACCTGTGCAAATATTACTATACGTGTTAGATATCGTGCTTGAGCGGCGGGCTAACGGATAAGTATCCAAAATCGCGAGAAAACATTTATCTTTATACAGTAGTTAATTTTGTAAAAAATTATTCGTGCAGCCGCACTTATCGTTATCGCTGAACGTTATCCAAATAGGCGACATCCAACTTACATTACCATTTGAGATCTAACCAATAGAGCTAGAGAAGGACGATTACATCGTGAACGTCGTCGCCACGAGTATAGAGAAAATGACAATCGTGTTTTAACAGTTCTTGCACTCGTTCACCTTAATCCTCACATTAGTTCTTGAGAAATTGAAAGACAACATGGAATACCAAAATCAACAGTTCTTAGGATCTTCAAAGCCCAAAGGTATCATGCGTACCACATCACATTAATTCAAGAACTAACGCTTCAGCATTTTGCACAACGTCTTCAGTTTTGTCAATCGGCATTACAGCATCCAGAGTTGTTCACATTTGTTATGCTTTCAGATGAAGCAACTTTTAAAAACACTGGGGAACTAAACAAACATAACTGTCATTACTGGTCAGATATGAATCCACTTTGGCACATAACAGTTGATAATCAACATCGCTGGAGTTTAAACGTTTGGTGTGGAATTGTAAATGGATATGCAATTGGTCCTTATTTTTTTAACGGTAATGTCAACCAACACAATTTTTTGGAATTTTTGAGAGAGCATTTACCTGGCTTGCTTGAAGAGTTAGTTTGTATTATCTTCATACATATTCACTGGTTTTCTACATTTAATATCAAAACATTTTAATAACACTGTGACTAGTTTAATTTCAGTTACTGCTTCTGATAAAGCAACGTATTTGGCAAATGTTGACGCTTTTGTAACAGATTTTCGTTTTCTTGACCTCCAATACAAAACATTACCGAATAATCGTATTACAAAGCGTTGACTTTCTAGCATTATTATCGCCTGCCCAATCGGCATCTACGTAACAATCAAGTATATCACAAACTTTATTTCCTTTACAAGATAAACTTAAATCTCGAGACACATGTAAATATTTTAAAATTCTCAAAGCATATTTAAAATGCGTATTATTATAGTTTTGAAATCTACTCAAGTAATTTACTTATATATAACAAAGCACCAATCAAATTTCTATATTTGATATCTCTTTCACAATCATCGGATTTCTCGAGTTTTAAGTTTACTTCTATTGGTGTTTTATACGCTTTACAATTTTCTACACCATATTTTTAAGCTAATGAAATAATATAATCTTTTTGCGATAATTTCATTTCCTTACATAACACATCGTATTTTACGGTAATCCCTAAACATTCTCGTATTTTTCCGAGATTTTTCATTTTAAATCGTTCAGACAGCATTTTCTTTACTTTTTCTATTATTTCTTTATTTTTACTGCAAATTAGTAAGTCATTGACATATTAAAGCAAATAAACAGTATCTTCTTTTAATTTTAATGTATACAAGCAATAATCAATATTACTTCTAATAAATCCTAATTTTATTAGAAAGTTATCTAGACATTCATACCAAGCCCTGGGACTTTCTTTTAAGCCATATAGTGCTTTTATTAATTTACACACTCTATCAGTTCCGTCTTCATAACCTTTAGGCTGATTAACATATACTTCAGACGTTACTTTTCCATTTAAAAATGCTGTCTCAACGTCCATTTGTTCTATATGCAAACCCATTTTACAACAATAAACTAATAAGATTTTTAGCGTTTGCATTTTTGCAACAGGAGCACATATATAATCTACTTCATCTCTTTGTTGAAAACCTCTAACTACTAATCTAGCTTTATATGTACCATTCGATTTTTTTATATTATACACCCATTTTACATCAATAGCCCTTTTTTCTTTACTATCAACTAATTCCCAAGTTTTATTTAATTTAATACTATTCATTTCTTTATCCATTGCTTCTATAAATTTTTTACTCTCATTCGATTGAATCGCCTAATCAAATGTAGCAGGAACATCAGTTCTGCAAAAATTCGCAACAATTTTATTTTTCATTCTATATTCATCATAATATTCAGGACTACTTCTAACTCTTTCCGATCTACTAGGAATTTTTAACTGATTTTCATGTTCATTAATTTTAATTTTATCTTTGATTGGGCTTTCAAAAACTTCATCATTTGATTCCTCGCTATCAAACTTACTCTCATTTTCATTTTCATTAGATTCATCGCTATATAAACCGATACATTTCTCCTTTTCTTCTATAACTTCCACGTGTCTTGATACTATAATTTTATTATTTATTAATATACGGTACCCATTTTCACTATACCCGACTAGAATTCCTTCTTCAGCTTTTTTATCCCATTTTGAAATTCTTTTCTGTTCTGGCTTTCTAACAAAAACTACTACCATCAATTTTTAAATGTGAAACATCAGGTCTTTTTCTGAAAAATATCTCATATGAAGTTTTCTCTTCAATAGTATTTATCAACGTTCGATTTTTCAAATAAGTTGCCGCTTGAACTATTTCTGGCCAATATACTTTACTTATCGATCTATTAAACCTTTCTGCTACGCCGTTTAATTCATGAACATATACAGGACACGGAGAAATAACGATAGCCTTACTTTTTGCATAATTAAAAACTTTATTATTTAAATATTCCTTTCCATTATCACATCTTAAATATTTTACTTTTTTTCCTGTTAAATTCTCACATTCATTTACTTAATATTTAATGCACTCACACACTTCTGCTTTAGATTTTATTGGGTATACTCTAGCAATCTTACTGTAATCGTCTATAAATGTAATAAAATATTTTTCTCCTCCAAAGCCCGTATTTTGAAAAGGCCCACAAACATCTGTATGTAGAATCTCTAATAAATCTTTCGCTCGATATCTATTATTTTTAAACGGTACATTATGCATTTTATTTTCTATACACGTTTTACATTTCAAAAATTCGCCTTTTAATTCATTCGGTATTCCGTTTAATAATTGCTTATTACACATCGTATTCAAATATTTAAAGTTCACATGACCTAATAATCTATGCCATTTTTCTTTTAGTTCATATTACTAATTTTTTTATTTGAATAATTTACTATCAAATTATTTTTTTTTAATTTTACTCTTCATATGATATAGTCTGTTTTTCTTTTCTGCGACTGCCATTAAATTTTCATTTTTATCAAATATTTTTGCTAAATTTTTCTCCGAAACAAATCTACAATTATCAGTAATTTTGCTAAAACTAATTAAATTCAAATTCATATCTTTAACGTACAAAACGTCTTTCATATTAATTTCGAATTGCTTTCCAAAGGCATCAAAATAACAATATTTCCTATCTTTATCGCTTTTACCGTTTTATTATCACGTAAATATACATTTACCGGATTTTTCAATATTTCAAAACTCTCGAAGTAACTATCATTATTTACAATGTGGTCTGTACTACCATTATCTAAAATCCAATCGATTTCGATACACTGTTTATCTTTTACCTCACTATTGTACGCAGTAACTGTATTCCGCTCGACCTTGGCTATCCATGCGCCTGTGTTGTCGTCTCTGCTTGACTCGTTCCAGCGACTTGTGTTTTGATTGTTGCTTGCTTCTGTCTGGGAATGATGTGCGCCTCTATAAGCACCTCTTCCCCTTGCTCCTCTATGACTACCTCTTCCTCTTAAACCTCTGTAGCCTCTTGTTGACCTCCAAGTCCAACTACTATTTGAAATTTGTCCTTCTGTTTGTTCTTGACTTTTACAGTCCTTCATCATATGTCCAAAATTTCCACATTTATAACATTGTCTTTGATTTTTATTCACTGCGAATACACTCGAATTTCTAATGGTTGTTTCGCCTTTATTACTTTTCAGTTCAGCCATTTTATTTTTATTTTTTTATTTTATTTTATTTTATTCTTTTTATTTTATTTTATTCTTTTTATTCAATTTTATTCTTCACATATTCTGCCGTTTGATCTTTATCTTTCAATGTATCTATTAAGTCGCCTATATAGCTATACGACTCCGGCAATGTATTTAAGATATAATTCAATTTTTCTTTTTCTGTTAAAGTAGCACCAGCACTTTTCAAATCCTTAACACATTTTTCAAAATCCAAGAAAAACGTTGCTGTATCACTATAATTTTTCAATCTTAATTTTTCCAGTTTATTTCGGCACACTATTTGCATTGCCGTAGATTCTCTTAAATACATCTGATCAAATTTCTTCATAATTCCATAAGCCGTTGTCTCATTATAAATAAACTCCATTTGTCTATCCGAAATAGGGCTGTATATATAGTTAATTGCTTTCAAATCAGCTTCATCCCATGACTCTTTATCACTGGCTGTTTTTCTTTTAATATTTTCTTCACATTTTTTCATTTTGAAATACATTGTAATTATTATATTCCACATCTGGTAATTCTCTCCATCAAATACTGGTATTTTAATATCACCGTTATTCGTCATTTTTGTATTTTCTTGATGTTCACTAGTCTCTAGATATTTTTTATTTTTTAATACAATCACTTCTCTTGATACTTTTATTACTTATTACAATTTCATCAACCACGCTCTGCTACCATGATAAGGTGGTGGAAAATAAATACACTATTAAGTATTTATTAAGTGTAATTTAATATAATAAAACGTAAGATTAGATAATAATTATATTCAGCGTGATGCTACTACCGAGAACTCTATGTAGTCTCTTTCAAGCGAGCACGCTGGAACTAGAGTTCCCTTTCCACTCTCTCTCACTCATACATCACACGCTCACACGAACACCGCTGACTCGTGCACTAGCACAAATGTACTTATATTTAACAATTTCATGTAATTTTTTGATATTTTAGGCTAATTTTACCTCAAAATTAGACAGATGTTCAAGGTCTTTGATGTCTTTTGACCTTCAAATATTTATTTTTAACTTTTGAAGTGCACAGTAAATTGGCCTTGACGCGACCTTACCATGACCTTGATTAGCATTTCCAACGGTCATTCTCTTATTTTTACCAAATCGGAGATAAAAAGCAGGGGTTCTCGCTTGAAAAATCACTTTGACCTTGACATATCCTTGAGAACCAAATTCAAGGTCAAGGTTATTGCAACCAGAAAGTGAAACTCTCCACCCTTGACAACGTTTTTTAAAAACATTTTGATGTTTCCAACCGTTATTTCCAGCTAACACACATTATTTAACAATTTTCGTAAATTTGGCCTTCATATGACCTTCCGTGACCTTGTTCAAAGTATTATTTTGAACGTAAAATTTTCTGCACTTTTCAAATCCGGAGTCAAAAGTAGGTCTTCCTATTTAAAAAAATGATCTTGACCTTGAAATGACCTTCAAAAACAAGTTCAAGGTCAAATTGGTTGGTACCAAAAGTTGACCCCCTTTGACCTCTACAATTTTTGTCTAAAACATTTTTCTGTATCCAACCATAAATCTGAGATATTTCCCATAATAGATTAAAATGGTCCACCCTGTATGTTAGATTTTGAAGATGATAAGATTACCTTATTTTCTAACGAGAATTATTTGGATCAATTTTTTGTCCAAAAAGGACTGTAGCATGTAGATAATACAGTCAGCACCTGCCACAAAGGGTGATTAGAACCATCTAGAGTGCACAGGATATTAATAATAGTGAGTCGTTAAGATGAATCATAGGTACTTTACAATTAATAAATAAACTCTAAAAATGACTTTTGATTAAAGTAAAAAAGTTAGTCGTGTTTGATGTAGTGTGTATTAATATATCTATAATTTTGTTTACAATAAAAACACAAATAAAAAAACAACTGTGATCTATCAAAAAAGTTAAGTTTAGAATTACATTATTTTATTTAAGTAGTATTCTTCGCCATGGACAAGACAAACCCTTACCACCTGCTTAGAGGTGGTGCAGGTATAGATGTTCGGCGCCACAGCGATGAGTGACGTCATGCGGTAGTAGTGGGATGGCACCGCCTTTTTCTCCCCTTCCCGTTCCATCATCCCAATTCATCATTCTATTTATTTACTTATTAATTTATTTATTTATTTATTTTTAAGAATGTTTTCATGAATAATGTAATATAACTTAATATTTTTGGAGACAATTGTTTACTATGGAAATAAGTGTTACGTCATAATAAAAGTAAAGAAAAACGCAGCTGCATAAAAAACATTTTTTAGACATATTTTCCGTAGGACTTAAGAGCGAGCGAGCGGCAAGAGAGTGCTATTAAGCAGTCTGTAAAAATAGCCATTAAGAGCATGCGCAGGTATAGCGATTTGGATCAGTATATGGCGGGCAGCAACCCTATCGTAAGATTTGTGCGCAGCTGGGGAAATAGTGAGCGACAATCTCGCGCTTTGAATTTTGTTTGCAAAATTTTACAGAATTTTGTTTGGAAAACCCTGCTAAAAATATGCGATTGAAATCGATGGACAAAAAATGAATCAATTCCGAGTCTACATTTTAATCCTGCGTTTTACATTTAAAGCGATTATATTCAGGCTGCTGCGTGTGTAATATATTGATAGCATTAAAATCGATTTAAAACGATAAAATATTATCGACTAAAGCGGATTAGAATACATAAGTATTAGGATATTCACTTAATCCATTCAATGCTTATTTAAATATGAACCAATGTATCTGTGTTCACTAGAAAAACGGTTTAAATGATTTTTTATATCTAGAATAACATTTGATATTATTTAATCGTACTGTATTCAACTATGCAATCGTTTTTACTGATACGTATATTGTGGTATTAATCTATTTGAATTGACATGAATTCTTTTAAATATGTGTCGTTTAATAAAGTCAGTCGATTTTAATAAAGTTTCAATTCAAATCGATTGTAGTTAATAAATTTATTCTGTCTTCTACTGCATTTGACCTTTCTTATATAGTAACGGAGAAGAAATTTTCCCACTTGCGAGTATGAACATTTGAAGCGACACCAAGCGGTTATATTAAGAAACGGTTATATTAAGAAACAAGATCGATTAAAATCGACTAGTTTCTCAATGAATTTAATCAATTTTAATCGAAATGTAAAGGTTTTTTTTTCATAGAAGATATTACAAAACTTTGACCATTAAGGTACCTTAAACTGTTATCAAAATTATTTGTAAAATTAAACTGATTTAATATCGACTAATAAATTGATTCATATTTATTAAAAGAATCCTAATTGATCGATTAAATATTTTATAAATGAATTATCCTATGAATCAATTCAAATTTATTGATAAAATCATAAATCATATTAGAAAAATCATTATTATTTTTCTATTATTTCTATTCTATTCTATTTCTATTATTTGAATCAATTAATGTACTATGAAAACCAATCCTTAAAAAAAAGATTAGGGTCGATTCAATTTTATACTTATAAATTACCATTCAAAAAGATTCAAGTTTGTTGACAAAATTACAAATAAATATTAAAAGTATGATTATTGTTATCATTTTAATCGATTATAGTAACAGTAAAAGCTAGTCCTTGAAAGATAGATTAGGATAGATTTTACAAATAAAGTACCATTAGAACAGAATTATATATGTAATGTCCTACGTTTATACTCTTAAATTATATATTTGTACATCCTGCGAATCGGCAACCGTGTGAGCACGTAGACCTCGTCCTCGGCTGAAAGACGACTACAAGGCGTACGCGTCGATCCTTTGTGGAGAATGCTGATTGGACAACCGCGATATTTTTCATCTAAATGATGTCTGTTATTCAAATAGCTTCGCAGAAGATACAACGCCTGTCATCTAATATTAATACAATACAGTTGATCTAATAATAACTTATGGTCGACTGTATCAAAAGCTTTAGCCAAGTCGAGAAACCTGACAGTAGGTAAGCTAGAGGGGTATGGGCACAAGCGGGTACGGGCGCAGGCGGGCACTGGCCCAGGCCGTTACGAGCCCACCCCAGCTCGATACTGGCACAGTAACCCATGAGGTTATGTCCGCTCACCTAAGCGCTTGACTTACACGAGGTCGTCAGATACCTGGCGTCGCGCGCCATCTATTGGTGAGAGCCCCCAACCAGATCTCCGCCGCTGACGTCGCGCACGTCATCTATCGGTAAGAGCCCCAACCATCGCTCTCACCCGCGAGGTTCAGCCATCTAACATAACCTCTCCGTGCGTACATGTTTAAAAAAGTACAAATAACATACATCGAACGTAATCTTTTATCATCAATACATCCTCAGTCCAATTCATCAATACCCAATTCTGGTATTATTGATTTCTTTCCAAGTATTCAAGTCTTTAGTGGGCATGCGCTTTCTGCTGCGCGTAAAGGTTTCTCGCACAAACTAAGATTGTAGCATGTATAACTCTTCTTTCGCATCTTTTTCAAAGACGGACATCCCATTTCACCAAGATCAAAAAAACAAAGTACTATCTCCTCCAACCATCTCTTTTTCTCTGGATGTTTGACAAGAATTTTGCGAGCTCCTCGTGGAAGATTGCAAAGGGTATGCTCTAGATCCTCGTAAGGAATCTCACCATCATTCCAGGATATTCATGCTTCACGTTAACGACTATCTTACGATAGTCTTCAGTATTTCATGCATCCTTATGCTAAAGAAAATAGGAGTTTCAGATATATGTTAACAGTCATTGATGTATTTTCCAAGTTCGCATGGGCTGTTCCTGTAAAGAAAAAGACCGGAGAAAAAGTCAAGGTCGAGTACCTAAAAATCTACATACTGATAGAGGCAAAGAGTTTTACAATACCAACTTCTAAAATCTCATGAAGCTATATAAGATCAAGCTGTACCCAATGTATAGTAATTTAAAAGCTTCGATATGTGAACGTTACAATTGCACACTCAAGATATGGATTCAATTAAGTTTGCAAGGTTATCAACTATAAATGGTTGAATATTCTACCTGATTTGACTGCAAAGTACAAAGATACCAAGCATCGAACTATTGGAATGAAGCCTAATGAAGTGTCTACTCAATCTCAGATTCTCAAAAAATTTACACATGAGCCTAGATCAATGAAGAAGCCTAAGTTTAAAATTGGTGATAAGGTACATTTGAGCAAAGTAAAACATGTTTTCGAGAAAGGCACCTAACTGGTCAACTGAGATTTTCACTATTATTAGAGTTGCTGCAACGAATTCAGTTACGTATCGTCTTAAAGACTATCAAGATAATCCAATCACAGGCGGATTCTATGAACAGGAGCTCTTGAAGGCGAAGTATCCCGATGTTTATCTTGTAGAGAAAATCTTGAAAAAGCGTGGAAAACAAGTATAAGTTGAATGATTAGGGTTTGATAGTTCGCATGGTTGGATTGATAAGACAGAAATTTAATCTTTTTTTGTTGGAAGTGACGAGAGTCCCACTTTTGCTCTCACCTGTGAGATACAACCACAGTTAACTATCTCTCCATTAACTTCCTTTTTTTGTTTGAACAATTATTTACAGTGGTTTAGACAATATAAAATTCAATGTTATTTTCGCCTTTTGAGGTCAGGAACAGCTTCATTTCCTTGTCTTGACTAGACATACTTTCAAAGGTCTCTTTGTCCTTTTCCAATGCAGCTGATACACGAGAAGGGAGGAACACTTCAAAATCATCGTCTAGAGTAGTCACAATTCTCAATCCATATCTGGTCTTGACTCGTTGATCGAGAATGATTTCGAGAGCTTCAGGCTTTCTTAAGTATATGGCTCCCCACCACTACCAGTGGTGACGGTGGCTCACATACCTGATTGGTTGTCAGATAGTCTGCGCAGGACACTCTGAAACAAAAAGTTTTTGATTAATTTCATAACTTGTTATTTATAAACAGTATAACTAAAATTTAATCTCGCTCTCTTGGTAGAATGCTTATCTTCCTCGACAAGCTGATATCCATCGATCATGTAATGACCCAACGGTAGAGTATTCGTCTGACCAGGAATATTCTGCTCCTTCTCAGTCCTGATGACGTGGAGACAACTGTGGATGTTCTTCTGCTGTCTGGTGATTGTTGCCTTGTCTTGAAGACAATGGATGTAGTCATCAAACTCGATGGTCGTCTTGACAACTGACGACTTCACTCCCTTTGCCTTCTTAAAAGGTTGCTGACCTTGTACCTTGACCGAGTACATCTTGCTACGGAGGCCGACAAACTCCGTCATGATATTGCCGTTACACTCATCCTTCATGAGCCCGACTTTCTTCTTGTTGACTGTTGTTGAATCAGCAGGATAATCAGAAGTGTTGAACTCGTGAAGGTCAGTCTCACAACAGCGTACATATCTACATCACTGACCTCATAGATGAGACTGTCTGTGTCCATGTCGAGCAACTTAGCGTTGTCTCCCACTCGCTCCTGCATGTATTCGTAGTGGAAGCGGTAAACGAGGCTCTTTAACAAAGTCCAACACTGCCAATCCAATGTAGATGGGCTTGCGGACAGAGATCTCAGTGCGGAAGCGAGGTCTCGTCCAGGTTGTTAAGAGATTTGAAGTGATCGTAGGGGAACACACGCGACAACTGGTGTAAAAATAAATAATCAATTTCAATTTTAGATTTAGTTAGCATTATATATCACCATAATCCCTTTCTTTGGTTTTTTTTCTGAAATCAGTTAGTTTCAAAGATTCTAAGGTTCGAAACTTTCTGATTATTCTGTATACTTTGTAAAACTGGAAACTGTATTGCTTGGATCTCAGCTTGATTATTAAATTATATTATTAACCTTTTTAAACTTAATTATTAAACCTTTTTTTAAAAAATCACAGCCAATTCTTTGTAGTGGATTAATCAAAAATCGGTATAAAAAAAGAAGATATTAATGTTAACATTATAAACCAAAGTACGGATGATTATAAAATCATTTTATAAAGATTTATATACAGTGAAATAAATTATTTATAAAATATTATGAATAACAGTACTTTTTTATAAAAACCTCATTTTCTCAGCTATAAGTTTTGAAATATTCAAAATGCATCCTACGCAATGCATTTCCATTTCATGATTCCTGCAAACTACGATGAATTCTTTGTTATTTTAATAGCAAATCATAGTGTTTACATTTTTATTATAGCCCATGTGATATTAATGGCAAATCCAGGTACATAAACATTTATTGTAATTTAACTCACTTTATTATTAATTTTATGCATTCAAATGACATATTTATTTATAAAAATAAAAAAATTTATTTGAAAATCTAATCACTATAATTCTCTCACATCGGCTTAAAGATTACACTCAAATTTTCTGGAATCATGAGATGCAAATGGGTTGCGCAGGATACCTTAGCAATATAGCTAAATTATAATAAAAAATACTGCTACATCTGCATTATCCAATTAAATATTAGATAAATTGGGCTGAAAATGTACATAAAATCATATTTTTTTATATACATAATGAGATCAAAATCTTAGCTCACTAGATCTAAAGGGAAAAAGTGAAAACACCAGAACCCCACCTTAACAACAATGAAAGAAACTGGAGAAGAATTGGCAAAAGCCGAAGAAAAATTAATGTTTGAGGAAAAAGAATATTTATATATATATATCATTCGATATTGACTATATTCCTGAAGGAGCTCAATTAGTGGACTAACTGGGCATAGAGGAGAGTTTAATTTTAAATATAGAAACAATCGATGCATTTGAGAAAACTAAACAAGGCAAACTCAAGATAGGCAGGAAGTATTACGAAAGAAATTACAGATGAAAAATGGTGGTAAAAGGAATCAAGAAAGAATTGAACGAATGACAAATAAATATCCAGATGTGTTTTGGATCGAAAGAGATGAATTAGGAACGTGTAACGTAGAACAACATGAAATAAATTTAACAACAGATGAATCTATTTATGTAAGGCAGTTTCCATTAGAGCACAAAAAGAGAGGGATTGCCATCAGTGAAACAAAAAAATTAATCATAAATAAAGCAATCCTAAATACAAAAAGCCCATTCAATGTACCGGCATTAGTCGTGCCAAAAAAAGAACTTGTAACGGAAGAGAAGAGATACAGGTTAGTGATTGACTACAGGGCACTAAATGAGGTCACTATAGCGGACCCTTATTTACTTCCAAATGTTAACGAAATTTTGGATCTCATAGGAAACAAGAAATATTTTGATGTTTTAGACTTAAAATCAGGATTTCATCAAATAAAAATAAGACCTTCAGATATAGAAAAAACTGCGTTTAGTGTACAGCCATTGGGAAGAATTAAATTTCTTGTTTGACCGTTCGGTCTCAAGAACTCTGCTAGGAAATTTCAGCTAGTGATAAATACAGTCCTAGCCAAATACATTAATAAAATATGCTACAATTATATTAACGACATTATTATTTTTATAGATTCAACGAAAGAATTGAATGAAAAATTTAATTTAATAGCAGAAGCATTAATAGCGGCAGGATTAAAATTAGAACCAGAAGAATGTGAATTTGGTAAAACAGAAGTTTGTTTTTTAGGGCATATAATTAGCGAAGCTGGGATAAGGCATGATGAGAAGAAAATAGAGGCCGTCAAAAAGTATCCTATACCAAAAATTGTAAAAGGAGTGAGACAAGTTTTAGGATTTGCTAATTATTATAGAAGATTCATAAAAAATATTGCTAATATTACAAAACCATTAACAGTATTATTACTAAAAGATAGATCATTCATTTGGAAAGAAGAACAACAAAAAGCTTTTGATAAACTGGTAAAGATGTTATGTTCTCCACCAGTCTTACAATACCCGCAATTTGACAAGCCATTTATAATAACAAGCGACGCAAGTCAACATGGTCTAAGATGTGTCATTTCTCAAGGTAAAATAGGCAAAGACAGACATAGAGCTTATGCATCTAGAGTATTGCAACCAGATGAAATGAAGTATGCGACGTATGAGAAAGAGGCTCTGGCGATTATGTATGCCATAAAAGCTTTCAAAAGTTATATTTATGGTAATAAATTTGTGATTGTAACGAATCACAAGCTATTGGTATGGTTAAAATCAGAAAATAATAATGAAAGAGTACATAGATGGAGGTTGAAATTACTAGACTATGAATATGAAATCATACATAAGACTGGAAAGCAAAATACGATTGCAGATACCTTGTCACGAAATCCAGTGGCAGAAGCTGGAATATGTGTTATAGCTAGAGAGCAGAAAAAGCAAAAAGAGAATCGAATTCGCCAACAATTGACCAACGAAGATAAAATTAAAATCGTATATGAGCAAAAGACGAAAATCAGTAAGAAAAAGTTGAATATAAAAAATCGTAAAGGAAGAAAAATTAAAGGCCCAAAGAATGAAATCTCGTGTGACGTCGAGAAGCAAGAGAGCATACAGAAAAACGTAGTATACACTAAAAACGCAATTGAATTCCGAAAAGATAATGTAATACATTTAATTAATAATAATAGTGAATCACTAGATGTAAATACAGCGAATTTATTAAAAAATAAAAATATTTGATGGGATAAAGGTCTAGATAGTAATGAAATTGAGATAATAAACAAGGGAAATGATAACATTTCTGTATTATGTTTAAATGTTTAAATACAGTGGAATCAGCAATAACGGTTAAAACCAATCTGATTAATTTATTTAAATTATTAAGGACTATATGTTTGCAAAACAATTATGCAATATTTATTATAGCAAAAGATATAAAAATAAACAATTTTAGTTGGGATGAAATAAAAGAAATCTTAAAAGATATTTTCAACGAGACAAATATTAAGGTTATAATTTGTTTAAATAATATAATTTATATAGACATAGATAAAAGAGATAGAATATTTGAAATGTTACACGCGACTAAAAAATGGGGACACTCTGTTAATGGAACGTATAATAGAATTAAGGATAAATATTATTAGGAGAATTTATAAGTAGACATTCAGAAAAGGATACAAAGATATGAGAAATGTCAAAGAAATAAGCTAAAACGAATAAAAACTAAACCTATGATTATCACTGATACGGCATTAAAAACATTTGATTAAACTTCTATGGACATAGTTGGACCGGTAAATGTAACTAAATATAACAATAAATATATTTTATCCATACAAGATCAATTAACAAAATTTATAATAATTATATCTTTGCCTGATCAAACGGCGGAATTAGTAGCAGATGCTAATGAAAAAATCCATATGCATTTTTGGATCACCTAAACTTGTACTCACGGATAGAGGAGCAAATTTTACAAGCAAAATAATAAAACAAATATCTTGAATATTTAAATTTAAGAAAGTAGAAATCACGGCATTTTCACCTCAATCTAACGGCTCGTTAGAAAGAGCACATCATCACATCATCAAAAATAAAATCAAAAGAATATTATGTTCGGTACGTAAATCCAATAGAACTAAAAATTGGCGAAAGAGTATGGCTAATCAAAGAACGAAAACCAGGTAAATTCGTAAAGAATCATAACCTGGGGCCATATGGGGCCATATGAAATAATAAAAGTCAATGAAAATAGTAACGTAACTATAAATTACAACGGGAAACCAAAAACAGTTCATGTAAATAAATTAAGCCGATGCCATATATGATTCTAAAATATTTTTCTTTCTAGGAAACTTGGACACAATGATTCCTAAAATTATTTTAATTTTTGCAATTCTTAAAACAAGTCAAGCTATGGTAGGATTCAATTGCGAGGCATCTGATCCAATCATCACTACATACTCTCTACTTGATTTGGAGTAGTGCGATTTCCACCAAGAAGATATAAACGCGACCAATGCCACCATACAACTACTACAACTGGCAGAATTTAGAAAAGTAAGAGTAATCAATATAAAATAGAAATTAAGCGTACGGTCTATCATTGCGGAATGTTTAGTCATATATATGCGGTACAACAAGGCGTACAAGAATATATTTATGATATAAGCTATGAAAATTGCAAATCAATCTATGGAACAGGAATATTCAAATATGACAAACAAATATCACACTATAGCTAATTTGAAAGTAAACTTAACCAAATCAACAGGAATTGAATTGGCGGGAAGTATTAAAGAAAAGAAATGCACAGGTGCAGAATATTCGGATAGTTTTGGTTCATGGAGTGATGTTTTAGTACAGCGGCGGGGTCGGCTGGTCCAAGCGGCCAGCTGTTTGCTGCTTTATTACGCCGGTAATCCTTCAGCGTCGGCGCGCATCCGTGGCTCTAGCAGTTATACTACGCTAGGAAAAACCCGGGTGCAATCTAGGGTAGGTCATAAGTATCGAGATGCGGGCGGCTACAATAAAACTTTCGAGCGCGTTTCGAACGCTTTATTGTCTCCTCGACGCGGAAGACGAATCCGCATTAAATGAGTGTTAATCCGGGTCGCGCTGGTCGAGCCACGGTCGCCTGGGTTTGCGTGTGCGTGTTCGAGAGCACGTGTGTGTGTGTCTGCGCGTATGTGTGTCAAGTGTGCTGGCAAAAGTCGCGGAGCTGTGAGGGTAGTGTATTCCATAGGTATGAGGCGCTTATATGGAATGAGTTCCTAAGCGTCTCTGTAGCGAAGATTGGGATGTCCAGAGGTGTCACCTCACCCCTGACAGGACGAAGTGCGACGTGGAAGTCAAAATAGGCAGCGATGTTTGATGGTACTGCTGTGTTAAAAAGTTTTCGTAGAAAGCAAGCCATGAAATATTTCCTATGTCCGGCGGTAATAAGCCACTGCAACTCGCGTCTGTAAGGGGTGATGTGCTCGTCCCTTCTTATACCATAGATGTAACGAATTCCCGTGTTCACTAATCTCTGCAGTTTAGTGTCTAGTTCTTGCGTTAGGTCACAGTATACTAGCGAGCAGTAGTCTATTATTGGAAATAGAAGTGCTTGCACGAGATGTTTGCACAGATTATGAGTGGTGCTCTTTCTGAAGAAGTAAAGTCTATACATTAGAGAGTGAGCACGCTTACACAATTGTGTGACATGCTCTTTCCAGGTTAATTTAGAATCAAGCACCACCCCTAGACTGCGACAGATGATTCGTAGCTTGCACAGGCTCCCCCTATATTCGTAGAGGTATTAGCTACAGATGGTAAAGCATTTATGTAGTAGGGGAAACCCAGGACAATCGCTTTGGTTTTAAGAACATTTAGCTTAAGATGATTTAGCGCAGCCCAATCCGCTATCCTATCGGCATTAGCACTTATGTTCGCGGAACAAGAATCGAGCTCCTCAAGGTAGCATTGGCTAGAGATCTGCAAGTCATATAGTCCGCATAGATGAGATGCGATACATCACAGTCTAGTCAGAAACTGATGTCATTGATGTACAACGCAAACAACCGGGGACCCAAAACAGACCCTTACGGCACCCCCATATTCAGGGAACGAGAGGTGGAAAGCTCGTTGTTCTCACCAATGACGACTTGTTCTCTACCGGTGAGGTAAGATGCAAGCCACCGGATGACTTGCTTATAGAAGCCGAAAGAGGACAGCTTTCTGAGGAGCTTGACGTGATACACGGTGTCAAACGCATTGCTGAAGTCAAAAAGAATAAGAAGTGTTACCTTGATGAACTTGGCATCTTCAGATGAGGAGAGTTGGTCGGCATTGAAATCGCCCATGATTAGCTTAGTCGAATAATTATGCATGAGTGTAGTTAGTTTTTGTATGAAATCACTGCCTTGTATGAAAGAAGTATGAAGTTGATGATAAACGATGCCGACAAAGATGGGCATGACTCCCTTTGCCGAGATTTCACAGAAGAGATACTCCGGCTTTCCTGGCTTGCCCGACCAGGTATCGTCAGACGATGATATGACCCTAGCTGTGAGTGAGTGATGAATGTAGAGGGCCACACCTCCACCGTTCCTGTTTCTGTCCCGTCTGTACAAAGAGTAGTTGTCAAGTAAAGGGATATATTTGATCTTATCGTCTAGCCAGGTCTTGGTTACAGCTGTCACGTGAAAAAGGGGATGAGTGGACAAGAAAAGCCTCACCATCTCAATGTGACCCATAAGAGAGTTAGCATTGAAATGGCAGAGAAAGAGAGAGAGATAGACAGAGAGAGAGAGAGAGAGAGAGAGAGAGAGAGAGAGAGAGAGAGACAGAGAGAGAGAGAGAGAGAGAGAGAGAGAGAGAGAGAGAGAGAGAGAGAGAGAGAGAGAGATTAGAGCTGCGCCGAGCCGATATACGTGTGTCTGAGAGAAAGTGTATACGAGTCAGACTGCGTGTATATGAGAGGCGAGAGCTTCCAGGCACGTGCGTGTATGTGAGAGAGTGTCGGCTGGGTTTAGAAGCGAGAGCTTCGGGACTAGCGTGACAACGAGTGCGTGAGTGCGTGGGTGTGAGAGTAGAGGGGTAACGGCGAGCCCTGAGTGGCTACTGTGCGTGGGCGGCTACGGCCACCACGATGTAGGGAAGGGCTGGGCGAAATATATTTGTGAAACTTGAATAAAGTGTTTCTGTCTGTGTTCTTTTCATTTTCCCCTACGTTCTCCTAAACGCAAATTGCAAGAAATCCCGCGAATAACAAGAAATCCTGTTGCATTCAAGGCATCAGGTGTTGTGCACCTGTTCTGGGACGTACAGCGTTGCAGAATGTAAAGAAAATTCTAGAGTATTCATATAAGTTTACAATAAATTAGACAATAATAATAATAATACAACTAAAAACAACTACTTAAAAATTTAGTTAGAATATTCTAGAATGTTATGAAAATTAACGAATATTGCTAAAAACTTAAAAATTCAAATTGTTTGTTAATCTGTTATCTATTTAAGTTGCTGTTGTATCAATAGGCAACCAGCTTGTTGGGGGAAGTTACGTCATGCTACGTATTGCAGTTGAGCAATATTGCGAAACCGAAAACTCCAAATCGATACGTCAGAATAACGAACAGCGAAGTTGATGAGTATACTCTGTATACTGCGCGCGACCAGTTGTGTTTGTACACTTAACCTGGACTCTTTGGACAATGCTTCTATCTGTCGCTACCAAAGAGCTACCAGTCTTAAGCTGCGATTTCGGCAGTGGGGGAGGGGCGTAGCACAGTGGTTTCAAAATAAAAAAAAAATTGGAGAAATTCATATCATCTAGAATGAATTCAACTAAATATATTGTTACAACATGCCAACACAAATTAAGTTGCAAAATTTTAGCTCTCTAAGTATGATAGTTTTCAAATGAGAGCCAAAATTAAATTGTGAAAAAGGTAATCGAAATCAATAAAAATTTGATTTTGTTCTCACTTGAAATTTATCATACCTAGCGGGCTGAAATTTTGCAATATAGTTTGTATTAACATGTTGACAGCATTGTGTACTGACTGACTTTGTATTATTCAAGTACAATTACTGTGTGAAAAGTGTCATCAATGTGCTGAAAGTCACCGATGATAAGGTTTGCACAGATATTTCAATCTCATCGGTATGCCAGCCAGTTGCTCTCAACTTTTATCAGGATCAAATTTGCAGATTACATCTTGTGATATGCATAAATGCATCCAGCATTAGTCATTTTATATTCACGAACATATAGCTTTAAAAGAGAGATTCACAAAAACTTATTCGCGGCATTCTTTTGATCTTGATCAAATTACATTTTACACTACAGATTACATTTTGTAATATGCATAAAACCATACGGCATTCGTCATTTCATATTTACAAACACATAGCTTTGGAAAAAGAGCATATCTGCACAAATAATAGTTTCCAGCCTCCTTTATTTCTCGAACAAACTGCAGATTTTATCTTCTGAGATGCATGTACGTCATTTCATATTCACAAACACATAGCTTTAAAAAAAAGGAGCAGATCTAAATCATAAAATAATTATTTGCAGCATCCCATTTATCTCGACCAAAATTGCAGATTTCATCTTGTGATATGCATGTGCGTCATTTCATATTCGCAAACACATAGAATTAAAAAAAAGATTATACCTGCAGAAATAACTATTTGCAGCATCCCTTTAATCTTGACTAAAACTGCAGATTTTATCTTGTGCTATGAATGAATACTTACAACATTCGTCATTATATGTCACGAACACAAAACTTAAAAAAAACGATTATATCTGCACGAGTAATTATTTGCAGCATCCCTTTTATGTAAATCGAATCTGCAGATAAAATTTTGAGATATGCACGAATACATAAAGCATTTGTTATTTCATATTTACAAATAGATAACTTTAAAAAAACAGCATATTTCAAAGCGCCTGGAATTCGGTGAAGAAAGAGGAGGTGAGGCAGAAGAGGAGTAAGTGTGGTAGAAAGACAGCATCAGAAGGTAAAAAATGCTCCGAGCGTAACAATGTATATTTTTCTATTAAAATATTTCCTTATAAATCTACTTATTAAAATAATTATTTTAGCTTATATATAATAAAAAGCTTATTTAAAATATTATAGGTCGCAGTGCCCCCCCTCCACCCCGACGGCACACTGTATGAAACATTACTTGCCATAGGGAGGCAACCACGCTCCTTCATATATAATCGACATCGAAATGCAACTGCGCGAGCGTCAGCGAGGCATTATATTATGATGCATCTTACCCATACGGTGTTGGCTGGAAGAGAGCATTTGTAACATACAGATATGGAATAGTGAGTAGTGTCAACAACAATTTCTTGCACAATTTTAACTTATTCCTGCAAAAATAAATAAAGGCTATTTTAATAAATTGTGGAAAAAACTATTGATATTGTTATAAAACGATAAAAATTAGTTTAGATTCTTGCTCATCAATTAACTTCTTTGCAAGAAAAAAATACAAAGAAACAAAACAACAAAACTATCTTAAATTTTATAAAATTACAATTGTTTTAAAAGAAAATCAAATTTCTAAATATATTTAGGTGCAGTGTGAGAATGGTAAAACAATTCGTATACATGTAACATATGATTTTGTGAGTCTCCTCTGGTTTTATTTGGTTTCCGTTATCAAAAAGCACTATTATAATTTCCTATCTGCTTAAACCAGGTTTTCATGCAGATTATAGAAAATGTAAATGGGCTATTCGATACCCTAAACCTTCTGTATTAAAACCAATTTATGTCATAATAAGTTCTTCATTTTTTGATAATTTGTGATTATCCCCCTTAAATTTATGGACTGTATATGGCTTATTTCATGACTTATAGCCTTTATATGCTCTATAAAGCTAATGTTATTTTGACAAAATCTAGTCATGGCAAATAAGCGACAATTAGCTAAAACAAGGCCGATTATAGATGGTGGGTTAGGGTACTAATTTAAAAAAATAAAAATTAGAAAGGGTAAATATTGGAAATTCAAAATTTACAAATTAAGATTTTTCAATGAAAAATCAACAAAACAAAAATTTTGAATTGCAACATTGCGAAAATGATATTTTTATTTAATATTGTTAGAATTAAGGGTAAATTTATAAATAAGTTACACTGAACTAAATATAATTGTGAATATTGTAAAGTGGCGATAGCTACAAGTTGACGGTGCGTCCGATTAGCTCGGAGTCTTACAGCAGAGAGAGAGAGAGAGAGAGAGAGAGAGAGAGAGAGAGAGAGAGAGAGAGAGAGAGAGAGAGAGAGAGAGAGAGCGTCAACTACAGTATAGCAGGATCTGACTCCACGTAGCTAAGTTATACAGTATAGTGTGCGCTTTGAGTATATAGGCGAGGCATGCGCACTATGCTCATGTAAAGACCGTACTTGATATAAGGACGGGCTGAGTGAGTTTACAATTAATTATTTAAATTAATAAAACTAGCCTTTGGCTCAAGAGCCTGTTCTGTTACTTGAGTTACACGCCGACTGTAGAATTAAGAATATCCCACGCTCCTCGTCTGCGTGGATGCAAATTTGTGCGCGGGCGGTATTCTGTCCGCGACTGCGTTTGGCGGACGTAGTAGTGTCCGCTGTACTTACGTTGATCGTTGCGAGTAAGTTTCTTGTGACACTTCTGTATTGTGCGGACTCAGCGTTATCTCACCTCGTGTGTGGATACTGATGGTTCGTCCACAAGTATTGTACTCTTACCCGCACGTCGTGACTGCGTAACTGATTTGAATTTATTTGTTCCAATTAAGGTCTAATTATTATTAACGATTTAATGCACAAGGCTTTTAGTTATATTGATTGTTTTGTTTTTATCGGCCAAGAGCACTTCACAGACGTTCGGTATACAGAGTTCACTGAATTTCGATGTTGTATTATTGGTTTCGCAAATTGTAGTTTTACAGTGGTATATTAGCGAGTTTAGTCTTATTTCTTAACTGTAACTATAATTTATATGTTTTTTTACTTACAAGTATTATAAACCTGTGCACTTTAGATGGTTCTAAACACTCTTTGTGGCAGATCGTGACTGTTACGATCTACACGCGTTCACGTAGCAATTTATAGTAAAGATGATCAACAACTCTTGCTAACGCCGAAGATTCCACTCGACGGTTCTTAGTTTGTACTTATCTCTGTATCACGAATCTGAGTTCAAAGGGCTCTCCGGTGTTTTTACGCCAAGGGACGGATGTAGCACGCTCCCATGGTGTTGGACAGATTTAGCACGCTCCAATCACTAACGCAAGCAAACACCGACGCTTCACTTTACAATCAGTCGTTGCTACCAGGAAATAAGTCACTACGCAAAAAGGCGCTGCGTGGATCGTCACCGGCGATCTCTTACGCAGCAATTCCAAAGCTCGAATATACAATTATGTTAGTTGATTCTACAAAATTACATCACGCTCCTCTCAACTAAATAATTGATATTCGCAGTAGAGTATCATAGTTACTAATACTCAGACAATTACATTATAAAAAATTATTTTTTAAAAAAGGTTCAATTGAATAAAATATACATTTATAATCTATCTTCAGTCTTGATCACTTGTTATAACTTTGAGATTTCTTCTGCTCTTGATTTGTCTATAATCCGACTGCATCGACATAATCTTGAATTTTTCTAGGAGTAGCTGCCTTCGTTAGAGAATCAGCTAGCATATGAGATGAATTCACGAATCTTAGCCTTATCTGTTTAGTCTGAATGCTCTTTTTTGAAAAATGGTGTCTCACGTTTATATGCTTAGTACGTAGACTAAAACGAGAATTGTTGGAGAAATCGATTGCACCTTTGTTGTCATAGTAAACCAACAAAGGCTATTCAGGCTGAATCGACAATTCTATACTGAGTCATCTTAACCACATTGCTTCTTGAGTTGCTGCAGACAAAAATAAGTATTCTGCTTCTGTACTTGAAAGTGCCACAGTTGCTTGTCTCCAGCTGCTCCAGCTGATTGCACCACCCTGACAGGTAAAAACATAGCCAGATATAAATCTTGGGTCATCTGGATCCATAGCCCAGCTGGCATCGCTGTAGCCTATAAATCTTGACTTGTCTTGCTTGCTGCACCTCAATCTTAAGTCCTTGGTATCTTGGATGTATCTAAAAATTCTTTTGACCAAATTCCAATGTGACTCGTCAAAGTTTTGGTTGTACTTACTTATAGTGCTGACAGCATAAGCCAGGTCTGGCCTCGTAACTTGTGCCAGATACAGACACAGCATTCTGGTAGGGAATTCGGTCTACTGGGAGCGATTCTTCAGATGAAGTATTTTGAGGTTGAGGTTAGTCTACATTCGTCCATGCCAAAATTGTCCAGAAGTGTGGTTATGTAGTCCTTTTGATCAAACTCAATTATATCAAGGGTCCTTTCACTTTGGTTCTAAGGCATCTACGGACAAGTCCTAAGTCCTTTATTGTGCATACATTCTTTAATCCAACCTTGAGTATGTTAAAGTAATCTGTGCTGTTCGCAAAAACTAAAATATTATCGACAAATAATGCCACTCTGATGGATTTATTTACTGTTTTATATGTATAAACACACGAATCATTGTTGGATTGAACGAGGTTGAGATTTTTCAAAGCACCGTCCAGCTTCAAATTCCAGTTTCTGCTTCCTTGTTTTAGACCCTGCATAGCTTTCTTCAATCTGCATACCTTAGTTTTATGTCCTATCTCAATAAATCTCTGAGGCTGCTTCCATCTCACCGTGCAAGAAAGCTGTCTCCACGTCCATGTAAAAGTTGTCGAAGTTCTTTTTGGCTGCATAGGCAAAGAACAGTCTCAGTGATGTGTACTGGAAAGTAGGTCTCATCATTATTTTGTCCACTGACCTTGGAGAAACCTCGTGCCACAAGTCTAGCTTTATATTTTGTAGTTGCATCTGGTAACATCTTTTACTTAAAAATCCATTTATAGCCGATGACTGGTTGTCCATGAGGTAAATCACATAATTCCAATGTAGAATTCTTTACAATTGACTTATATTCTTCTCTCATGGCATTTATTCACTGCTCAGCCTTGGGTCCATTGATCACTTGTTGATAACTCTGTGCTTCTTCTGGAGTAGCTCAATATGTCACAAACTCATCCGAATGTTTTGGCTTAAGCTTCCTGCGCATGGATTTGCGAACAGGTACTGATGAGAAGTCTTCTTCGGAGATAAATCTACTGACTAGGCTTGTCTTGCAGCTGATCTGGTGTTCGGTCTTGGTGTGCTTCTGCTACACTGTTTTGATGCAGGCTTCAAGCTTAGGATACCACAGTCAGTCTGCTTAGTCTTCTTGATCAACGGTTCGGAGCTGTGATTTAGACCTTGCGAGTCTCTCTTCCTATTTTCTTTTTCAGGTACACATCTAGTTTCTACTAATTGTTCCACAGGTACATTCTTACATCTAATTTTATTTACAGGATCAACAATTTTTTTCTTTACAGGTTCAACAATTTTCTTTCTTACAGGTTCAACAATTTGCTTCTTTACAAGTTTAACAATTAGCTTCTTTACAGGTTCAACAATTTTTTTTTCTCAGATTCCACATCAAGTTCTTCATTGGATTCTTCTAATACAGGTAAGTCTTTATCGATTGTTTCCTTTTCAGGTTCAAAGTCATTCTGCGGCATCGTGCTTTTATCTGAGTTCTCCGATTCTACAGGTAAGTACACTGATTTGGATTAATCTGGGCTATGTCGTGTGGCTCTTCACAAAATTGAACATAGCAAGAAGTAAAAACTTTCCTATTTAAGTTACTCCAGAGTCTATATCCCTTTTGGTCTTTACCATAGCCTAGTAGAATAACTGGTTTAGATGTGGCATCAATTTTTTATCTGTGATGGCTTGGCACCTTGGCCCTAGCACGATATTTGAATACTCTGAGAGACAACAAGTCTGGCTGACTTTCTGACCAGACCTTTTCAGGCGTACGTCCATTTAAGCATCTTCTGGAGCTTCTGTTAGAAATATAACCACTGAAATAAACCACTGAAAAGTCGGAGGAAAAAAAAACTATTGTTTTTTTATCCCTTCCTCACGCACAACTTGCCTCGGGAAGACCGATAGAGCCAACATCATACTTTTTTTTAATTCAATAATGTTGATACAGATGCGAATAATGTTGCCACGACGTAATAATTAGTCCAATCTCACGTGCGCATGTTCCTAGTCAGTCTCACTGTGACAAGACGCGCCAAGCTTCCCAATAGGCAGCAGTAAGCAGGGATAATTTTTTTCTGCATGAATCATGTGAATACTGCATGCTCATATTAACTACATACACATGGTTAGAGAAAAAAAGAATCATTTCTAAATCTACTTCTATTATATATGTGCCATGTACCTAAATAAATTAACCTTAGTCTCCAAAAGTGGAGCTCATAAGTTTAAGACTTAAAAATGTTCGTCCTTACAATTTTTGAACCTTAAAAATCTTGGGGCTTAAATATTTTGGATCTTTAAAATTTGGGCTTTTAAAATTTACTTTTACATTTATGTTTGCCGTATGCCGAATACACGCACCGTCAATTAAAACTTTAAATTCCGGCAGCGCTCGTCGTAACACCACCATTTTAAGTCCGCATGTTAATTGGGGTTATGAATGCACATGCATCGTGCTCGTACGCAGAGCGGGTTAATTCGAATTAAAAATTGTAATGTACAAATTAGTTATAATAAGTATTGTAAATGGAGGATGTAAGCAATAAAGAGACAATTCATAAATTTGAAATCTTTTGTTGATTAATAATGATTAATCAATTTAAGTGAAATATTTTACAACCATACAGGTTTTATAACAAAATATAATTTACTGAAAAAAGTTTTGATTTTACAATTTGAAAATAAATATTTAAAAAAATGAACAACAAATTTTATAATATAACTATTTACACTGAAAGGAGTAGATCTAAAAAAAAATTTTAGACAGCGATAAACAGCAAACGAAAGGAAATAAACAAGACTAGTTGTCGGAGCTAGCTGTGGCTGTTGATTTTGTGGTCTTGACGATGACTGAGTAGTTGTAAGATGACTTGTATGATGAGGTAAATTTGTACTACTGCACTTTTGATAATGTGCTATACGCGCTAAGATAAAACTCAAGTTAAAATCGGCTTTTCCAAAAAATATACAAATGCATATAGCAAAAAAACAAAAAACATGTACTTGACATTTTTATATTTATAGATTCCACTACTTTTTCTTGACAAGATTTTTACTTATGAAAAAAGTTTTTTTTTTGGGGAGATTTCACATCTCTTGCAAAGCATATTCTCTTTGAAATCTTGATATATTTGATAGACAATAAGCTACTATTGCTTTAGACATTGATCCCATCACGCATATAATCACAATTGCGTGTCACCGAGTAGCAGACGAATGTGTGTTAAGCAGATTATAACTACTATAACCACTAGCGTATAATATATCTCACCGGAAGTCACGTGACCGGAGGAGACAAGATATTAAGAGAAGAAATTCTGGCGAAAAGAAATTCACTGAGCAAATTTTCAACTTGCAATATTAAGTAAATGACGTAATATTTTTTAATGAATCTTTTTAAAGATAAAATATTAGGTTAATATATTTCAAATAGATACCAACAGATTCAGCATTTGCGCAATACTAATGATTTAAATGCAATCCAGGTTTTTGTTGGAGGTTAAAAAACCTAATTTTAAAGTATATAGAGTTGCCTTGTCCTGAACGAAACTTTGTCCTTTCTTGCCAGTGTAGCACTACCGCGCCCCTTGATATATTACCCGTATAGGTGGTTATCTGTGAAATCAACCATGAAATTTTTATTAATTATATATAGATGTTTCTGACTCCCAAAAGAAATTAGGATGATTTCTCTACTAGTTTCCTAGTTGGACTCAAGCCTTTAAGGAAAGCAGTTTTAACAAAAAACATATAGATACTTTGTTTTGTAAAATTTTCTTAAGGGGCACCTTTGAAATTAAAATCAAAATTTTTCATTAAAAATGTCTAAATACTTATATAAATAAACCAATATTTTTTTACTACTTTTAGACATAATTACCATAATAGAAAAAAGTTACATGATAATTATATTAAAATTAATCAAAAATTGATAAAAAAATCAGTAATATGCCTATAAAACTTCTATAAAATTTGAACCAAATTCCCTCATTCAGACCATAACTAATGTACTTGTTAGGGTAAAACTTAATTCACCGGCTAACAATTAGATTATTTTGTATACCACGGTTGCTCCTTAACTCTCCCATACGGGCGAGATTAGTATGACTGATTATCGCGCCAGAACTGTTTGAATTTGTCAAAAGGAGAATAGCAAAATTTAGAAATTTTTAGGTGAAACAACTTACTTGTTATTAAAGTGGGTAAGTCGTGGAAGATGCTTTAGACGTCAATCTCGATTAAGGAACCCCTTAGCTTCGCTCGTTCTCGCAACGTGCTTCTCCAACGAATAGTACGACGACAGAATAGGCAGGATGGATTTACATAGGAGACCGACACTGATATTTCACTTTCAAATTTTATTTTTTTATTCTCTTTCAACAACACGCAAATGATCAACAATAATCGATTATAATGACACAAATTAAGAGAGATCAAATGAAACTCAGAATTCAGATTCAAATACTCGATTGAAATAACTTATGCTTAGTCGTGAACACAAAGGAAGAAAACTCAAAGTTAGAAAAAGAATCGAACGTCTGTACTCCAAACGATTACACACTGGAATGAAGATTGGGGGAGGTGACGCTGAAGAGAGAGTGTAGAAGCTTTCTCCCACGCAGGGTGCTTACTTCTCCTCTCTTCGCACTTCAGCTTAGCCGCGCTGTATTAGACCTTATGGGCCTGTGCTATGGTCAGTGGCTAAACTGCAGCGTCGACTGTGCACGCGCGCTTTAGCCGAGGGAGGAGGAGTTTGTTTATGGTTTCGGGTACATTCCTTGAGGCTTAGTTAAGCGTCGAAGTTTCTGAATTTTTCCTGCTGTCTTGTGTAATTTTTTATAATGTTTCTAAATGATTTATCTAGGAACTTCGTCACTTAACAGTACTCTTAAACAATATCCTAGAGTTTGAGCATATTTGGGCCATTCGTTCCTTTGGAATCTTCCGGTCTGTAAATTATGGACTCCCTACTATACGTAGGTATTATAGAGGTATATAGAAGGTCTAAAACCATCAAAATAAAGGTGATTATGTCTAAGAATAGTAAACTGATAGATTTAAGTAGGAATATGGAAGGCAAATAGCGAAATAAAAGTCTTGGGTTCTCGTCTCGAGTTTTATTAAACACGTAGGCTCGTCTATCTCGATACGTACAGGTCGGCGTCTCACGATTAAGTGAGCGCCAGCGCCGGTCGCCTTCGCACGCACGCGACAAGCATGGCGGCGCTCCCCACCACTACACTCTACAGTATGACTGATTGCCTTATTCTAACACTCCCTCTCAATCAGTACTTACACTTAAGGTAACTTT
>QLSS01000423.1:193-47766 GCA_024372645.1 Trichomalopsis sarcophagae
ATATTTTTCAAATTTGAAAAATTGTGAAAATTTGAAATATTTTTCAATTTGAATAAATATTTTGTAATAAAAAACATACAAATTTACCAAATACTTATTTAGTACTCCTAACCACAAATAAACTTCCGAATACCGTTTTTGTCTCTCTATAAATTAAAATTTTTATTATTATTGTACTCTTATTTATAAGTTATTACAATAAGCAATTTACAATTTTAAAAATATACAAAATGTAATATAAATAATATTCAAAAAGATTTAATTAATCTTTGCGAACGATAAAGTTGATCACTAAATATCAACAGTTTTTTTGAATAATTATTTCGAAATAGCAAACGCGAACAATCTAGCATTATAACCATTAAAATAATTGGGACTATAAATTTTGTTGAAGGAAGCTACGTGCCAAAGATCTGGTAGCGGTTTTATTTTTATGTATTCGTAAGCTCTTAAATGATGTAGCTCTTTTTAAATAATTTAATATGAATTTGAAATAAAATCGATCAGTATCTTTCAGAGAAACGACGTGTAAGCGCAGTAACATATCACTGTTACGAAACAAGAAAAAAAATAACGTAGTCTTCGTTAGATATGTGTAAAAACTTGTCAATAATAAACTAGATTTTTATCATCCTTCACTTACTTAACTATGAAAAAGAAAAAAATTCGAGTTTGACTTGCACATCATGAGTATCGTCACTACTTGCCTCGTACCGCTGCAATGTTTATTTGCTCTCGCGTATGTTGCCAGCCGCTGTCTTTGTGCAGCATGTGACTAGCAGCTGACAGACACGGTTACTTCTAGACAAAGTTTTTGTTGTCTTGAATGATAATAAACAGATAAAACTAATAAATACATTTTTATTATCATGATTGTGACTCAAAGCATGATGTATTACATTTGTGGAAGCTGTTCGACTTCACCCATTTCAGTGATTGTTTCACCATCCATGGAATAGCTAAGCATAAACTTCAAAGATAGTTTTTCCTGAAAGAATAATTATATCATAAAGAATTGTAGATGTTATTTTACATTTTGTTAAAACATATTCTTACCTTATAAGGGTTTGCTATTAACATTATTTGACTAATTGCTAACGGAGGTAAAAACGGATTATGCGCTGGTAACTTAGTTGTTGAAGGTAGCTGCAGTCTGCATTTACATTTCTAGAGAAATAAAAATAGGATCTTGTTAATTTTAAGGCATATTTACTTCTATGTATTGAGATTGGATTTAGCACTTGCACGAAATTATTTTAAATATTGTAGACAAATTGAAAAATCTTGCTTTAATTTGATAGAGAATGAACTATATATATATATATATATATATATATATATATTAGGTATACGTATCGGTAGATATGAAATGTACTAGGTTATAAGTGTCAAATTTGCATGTAAAACCTCTTATTAGCCATTATATCATGTTTGTTTTCTACATAACTTCTAATAGATCAGGCCTATTCTGAAACTTTACAGCTACTTTTTTACTACAAAAAGGTATTTTTTTACTGTATTGAGGTTCTCGAAGTCCGGATCGAACATTCAGATTTTCACATTTTAAGGTTTAGAATGTAAATAAGGTAGCCTTAACGTACATATAGGGCTGTAAAAGTATTTTTATTGATAAATTCAGAAAACTTCACAAAAAAAAAGTATCTGGAAACTTTTAGTTAAAAATGCATCCCTTATAAACTACAAATCATTGAAAATAGGCAAAAAATGAAAAAAAATTGCTTGAAACCTTAACTTTGACCAGCTAGAACCCAAAGTCAAATAAAGGAATCGCGCTGAAATTATTTTTGGAAGTCAGGTACAACTTATAGAACACATATGTTGTACCTGACTCCTGAAACGATTAACTTGTTCTCTTCCCATTTCAGTTTAGTATATAACTGTAATCCAGCTAGCCCTTTGAATCGTCTCCTAGAATTGCATGAACTTATTTCCAATGTAAGAGTTTGCCAAATCGCAATCATTCTTAATGAAAAAAATTGCAAAATACTTCTACGATAATTCATGTAGAACTACTAATATTCGATAACGCGTTACATACCCTATAAGAAAAATAAAAAAAGTTACAGCATTGGTTTGAGAATCTATAAGGTGTTTAAGTTTATATATATATATATATATATATATATATATATATATAAACATATATATATATAAATAAATAAACACACACATTATACATCTAAGAAGGAAATCCGGGAAAACAAACGACGGTGCCTTAAGAAATTACAGGATGAGGTCGAACAAGACCCTTGGGGTCGACCATACAAGATAGTAATGAAGAAGATTAAAGGAACCTGAGTGTCCCTTCGAAAATGCCCAGAGTTATTACATCGGGTAGTGACCACATTGTTCCCCAGGCAACTGAAAGAGCCAAGTGTCATCAAAAGAGGTTTAAATGAAGAGGCTATCCCACCAATTACGATTAAGGAATTGTTAGACGCCTGCAAAAGGGTAGGAAACAACAAGGCCCCAGGCCAAATGGCATTCCAAATATTGCATTAAAGTATGCCATTCATGCTCATCCAGAGGTCTTTGCAGACTTGTACAATACATGTCTAGAATGGGGAACATTTCCCACAAACTGGAAAAAACAGCAACTAGAGCTTCTGTCAGAAGGAAAGAACCCACCCGAGAAGTCCTCATCATACGTTAAAAAAAAGACATAATTGAAGGCAGGAAATGATCAAATGACAAAAGCTAGAAAGAGATCTGGGGTGCTGCAAGGAATAAGACGATGGCTGAATGACAAACAAGATAAGACGCTCGTGGCAGGGAGCTATGGACTCATCGCCTTATACCAATGATAGAAGACTGGATTGGAAGAAGACATGGGGAAGTTAACTATTACCGCACGCAGTTTTTGGCTGGGCACGGATGTTTCCGGGCGTACTTGCATCGGATCAAACTAGACGACCATCCGAACTGCCAAATATGTTCGGATGAAACAGAGGATGTTGAGCACATCTTTTGTGGGTTCTCAAGATATCATCAGAAGCGAGAGGAACTTAAGAGTAACTCTAAACTTCGGAATTCGGGAAAATTTTTTTTTATGATTCTGACCGTTTTATGGAGATATAGCTATTATTTGATTTTTGAAAAATATTTTTAATGAAATGATTTATACAATATATTCAACAACAGTATATCTGAAAGAGCATAAAATTGCCTACTTTGGTGTTTATTTTCAAATAAAAATGTGTTTTTTTTTTATTATAAATTCACATCTTTAAAACTAAATAGTCAAACGTTTTGAAAAAAATTACAATAATAGAAAACGTGTTATAACCCCTCACAGGCTCTCTCGCACAAGCCCCTGGATATCCGCAACCCGCCTAACAGCGCTGCAGCGCCACAGCGCGCTCGCTGCACTACTAGTACCGCGCGCGGCCGCTAGGTGGCTGCCGTACTTCCCAAAACGGAGTGGCACCTCGGAGAGCATATAAACGGACCGTATTCCAGGCCGAGGCATCCTCTCTCCGCATCAGACCGCGTCTGAAGTGGCAGCACGCAGCCTAGGCTAGTTTCACAGTACACTTCAGGGCAATAAATCTGATTTTTGTCTTAAAGAAAATACCTCGCGTATTTCTTTACTCCTTTCCCAATTAGCACTTTTCAGCGCTAATTCGACGCATTTCGAAGACGGACCACGTGCGACTTGGTGCACTTGCTGCTCGCCAGGGCTAACCGAGCGCTCGCTCTAGAGCGCTGCCAGCATCAGAAGCCTCCAACCGCAGACGCTACCACCCAGACCGAGCCAGTACCAGAGCCACAACACCAGAGCGCTCAGACGGATCTGCCGCTGCTCACCACTCTAGCGCCTCAGCCGAGGCCGAACACCCCGAAGTCGTCATCCGACGTGCTGAACGCCGAGGGGCCCGAACACCTGTAGCTGGTAGACATACAGCACAGCCCACGACTGATCCGGGTTGGGGGGCCCTCCCTCATCCAGACTCGATCCAAGAGTCGACCTAGAGAGGTCCGAGCCGTGTCCGATCTCTAGGCAACGAAGAAGCCAATGATAAGGAGCCTCAGCAGGTCTCTTCGCCTGCCTGCTGTCTTGCCACCTGCTCTTCTTGCCTGATATCAAGCCCTTCTCCACTCCGCTCTCCAGAGAACGAGTTCTGCGGACACAAGCGACCGAGCAGCGCAACGGATTAGCGCACGCGCCATCCTCCGCTCGGCCTTTTCAGGTCACCCCAACAAGCTAGCTAGTTTTAGGCTTTTAATCTGTGTGGGTTTTTTTCCTCTCTCAGAGAAAGAGGTTTTAGGAAAAATCTTAGAAAGACCTTGACTTTAGAAAAACATGTCCTTGTTTATGGGGTCGTCGGAACAGACCTATCCCCAATGTCAACCATCTGTCGGATTCACACCGACTAAACCCATCCTTCCTACGACTAGGTGAAAAAACACCCAGCCGTAAAAAGGAAAACCCTCTTTGCCTGTATCGATCCTCGGTAAAGGTGCCTAGCTTAATCTTCTATGCCTCTGGACCCCACAGTACCACCGTCAAGCAATGCTTCGCGGAGGGGGGGGGGCGAAAGGCTCTCGCCTACTTCTGGTTGATGTAGTTGTCACCACTATAGTCATCCTTCACTTTCTGCGTCGCACACACACACGTACATACTCAGCCCCTTCGTCTTCTTCTTCTGTCCTCTTCGTCCTTTTTGACTTTCTTAAGAATGTCTGTTGCATAGTTGCTGACTGCGCACCATCCATCCTCTAAAGTCAGCATGGCCGTCATAATAGACTCAGGAGTTACTCGTCTAAAAATAACTATCAAGTTCTTCTCACTCCTGCTGACGTTTTTTTGTTTGACTGGCTAATTCCAGACTAAATGTCGATCGTTAATTTTTTCGTAATCTATTACTGACATACCTCCGAGTACGTCTATGTAAGAAAGATACTCTGCCAAAGGAAATTGATAAGGATGGTTTAGTCTAACTTCTCTCTAACTTCGCGTAGATCTTGATAGTTTATGAGGCTAGGATATGTCTGAAGAATTCCGAAAACTCGAACAACTTCAATGCCCCTTTAAATAAACTAATATAGTGTCACGTGTGTACACACGTCACGGGTTTCGAATTACTATAAGAAGACAAGTAGAAAAGTGCAATGCGGTGGCGGCCGTGGCGCGACGACAGAGTGTCTGCCTTGCAAGCCAGAGGATCTCGGTTCAAGCCCGGGGTCCGTCACTTTTTCGTTGCACACTTCACTCATATATAAGTATGATTCTAATGTTTTTTATCTCAACAGTTGTCGCTAAATTCTGACCCTTTTTGATTTTTTTCAGTTTCTTTAATTCATGATATAACGCTTCAAATATCGTTTTATCTCCCTCATAGTTTCTCCCTTCAAACCCGTTTAAACTACTTTGGATTAAGTTCAATTTTATGTCGGGAAAACATACAAAATTTGTCTCTATTCATTTTAATCTTAGTATGCTATCGTCATATTTCAATTTTGCGATATTTGTCGAATTTCCAGCTATTGTTTCTAAATATGCTGTAAGATCGGAATGTAATTGTTGTACTCGATCTGGTTGTTTACTTAATTTTTCCAACTCTTCTTCTTGTTTGTGTTATATAATAAGATTCTGTCCTTCAAGTAGTCGAACATTATCCTTCTTATATATAACGGCACATCCTGCTTTCGGAGTGCCTCGTGTATTTTACTCCATCTGGCCAAATTGAATGCAATTTTGTAATGTAACTATTGCGCTATATTTCTTATTCCCCGTTCCATCTTTTCTCCTCTATCGCTGTTTGTGCAGTGTCAATCACTAGATTAACTGCGTCCAGGGTTGAACAATTCTTTCTGAAGCCATATTGGTGTTCCGCGAATCCACCTTTTCTTTGTATAAAATAATCTATTCTGATGTAGATAATGCGTTCCAGGATCTTGCCCGGGGTATTCAGCATGCAGAGCGGTCTGTATGATGTGGACCCTTGGGGTGGTTTCTTTCCTTTTGGCAGAAGCACTAGACGCTGTTTCTTCCAGCTTGTGGGAAATGTTCCCTCTTCTAGACGTGTATTGTACAAGTCTACGAATGCCTCTGTATAAGCGTGAATGGCATGCTTCGATGCAATATTTAAAATGCCATCCGGCTTTGGGCCTTGTTGTTTCCTACCCTTCTGCAGGCGGCTAATAATTCCTCAATCATGATCAGTGGAATAGCCTCTTTATTCAAACCTCTTTCGATGACACTTGGCTCTTCCAGTTGCCTAGGAAACAGTGTGGTTACTTCTGGGTGCAATGGTTCTAGGCACTTTGGTGAAGGCGCATAGCTTCTTTTATTCTTTTTCATTACTATTTTATATGGTCGACCCCAAGGTTCTTGTTCGTTCCTATAATTCCTTAAGGCACCGTCGTTTGTTTTCGCGGATTCTCTTCTTAAGACTCCTTTTAGCGTTCTACTATTTCCTTGCCTATACCATTTTTATAGTATTTCCTCCTCGCCCGTTGTTCTCGTCTTTTGGTCTAGTGGCACTCGCTACGTGCACTCGCAATCTTCTTGTCCCACCAGTATACTGGTGATCGTCTACTGTATGCCACTCTTCAAGGCATAGCACAGTCACATGCTTGGGTAATGTTTACCGTCACCTGCTCCGCCTTGCTGTTCGCTGTTACATACAGCTGCATTTCTCCTAGTGCTAACAGGAACATCTCCTTATTATAATCTTTCATTTTCCAACTTCTATTGGTCGTTGTACTTGCACTGGGTTGATATTCCTATCTTTATTATTATGGCCTGATGATCACTATGTGTGTAGTGCTCACTTACTGTCCATGAAGCAACTAAGCCAATATGGCTGCTGCTAACAAACGTCAGGTCGACAATAGACCCTGCGTCTCCTTTTCTAAATGTGTGGGTGCATCCTTGGATAACTAGGACCAAATCCAGGAAACCGATTGCTTCTAGGAGTATTTGAACTTTGTGGTTAGTACTTATGTTGCCCCACTCCACAGCCCACGCATTGAAGTCGCCTGCAATCAGTACCGGTTTCCTCCTTACTGCGTCTTGTATGAGCCAATCTAGCAGTTGTTCGAACTGCTCGATTGAAGCGTTAGGTGAAGCGTAGCAGCTATAAACAGTGACACCTGCTACCTTAGCCTGTATGAATCCTTCTTCACATGTCTTCATTTTTCCACAGAAAGCAACGTTTCCACATGCCCAGATCGCTGCTTTATCCGTAGTCTCCATTTCCCGAAATGGTTCGCCTATATCTTTATATTGTTCGCACACAATAGCTACGTCTACCTCTTTCTTGCAAACATACTGGTTGAGTAGGTCCTGTGCTGTCTCACAGTGGTCAAGATTTAACTGCACTATCTTTATTTTCGTTGGTTCTTCAGTTCTTTTAATGCGACTTGGTAGGCTGGGTATGTATAGCTCCCAGCTGTATGGCCACTCTTGAATTTTCCATCCTTTTTCCGGCAGAGAATGCAACTCAGCTTGTTCTTGCAACTTTTCGCTGCATGTCCTTCGTTCTGCACTTAAAACAGCATTTACTTCTGTCGTGCGTCTCTGTATACTTTTTTGCGATGTGGCCAAAACCCAGGCATTTAGAGCATCTAGGTGGTCGTATCTCTTGACAAATCTCCCTGATTTTGCAATCAACCCAGCCTACCTTTTAGGCAATTTGGACAGGCAGCTGTACGACGACGGTTTGCGTATCCCCGTAGGTTTTCCGGAGGGTCTGTACGCAGAGAAACATGGAGAGCTCTCGAGTCGTCACTATAAACTTGGTTATTTTTAGAACACAAAACGAGGGGGAGTCTACAATAGCAGAAGAGAAGGAGTCAAGTAATAAAACGGAATAGTACACACAAAAACAGGAAAAGAATAATTTACAGAGAAAAACAAAGGAGAAGGTAGAAAGGGAAGGAGAAGTGGGGCAAGAACAAGACTAGATAGACAAACACAAAGTGTAATAACCCTAGTAAAAGAGGGAGTAGAGCTAAAGAGAAAAAGGAAAGAGGCAGGAGAAGAAACGAAAGATAAAATTTTAATAATCAAAGGGAAAGTCACGCCAGAGAAAAATAAGAAAAAGAGAGAAGAAGAAGAGGAGGAGAAAGAACGGGCTTTCAATGAAAGTCAATTAAATGTGAGAACACCAAGAAGCATACAAAGCATAAGCAGTACAGCTGACGAAGACGAAAGGAATTCGAAAGAAAAAGATAAGAAGAAAAAGGAAAGTAGCGAAACGTAGAAAAGGAGGAGATAGATAAGATACTGAAAGAAATCCTGGAGAAAATGAATAAAGAAGGAAAGGTTAGAGGAAGAGCTGTAGAAGAAGCCAGGCTGAGAGAAAAAAATGAAGCCTCAAAAAAAGAACAAGAACAGATGGGCAAAAAAGCTGAAGAAAGAGAATAATGACTTGAGGAGGCAATCTTACGGATGAAAAAAGAGAGAAAAAGAGATAAAGATAATAACTGAAGAAATAAAATGAATTAGAGAGGAGGAAAAGGAAAGGAAAAAGATAGAAGAAGAGACAGAACGAATGTAAGCAAAGCTGGAAAAAGTCGCAACAGAGGGAACAGAGAGCGTAGGAGACGAAAATAAAAAGTCTGAAAGAAAAGGTTAAAGAAATAAAAGAAAGAGAAGCATAAACAGACATAAACAATAACGAACAGATAGAGAAAGAGAAAGATATAAAAGAAGGAAGAAGAAGAAAACAGCTAGACTGAATGACAGAAAGAGAAAAAAGGGAAAAGATAAGAAATAACATAGTTATAAGTGGGCTGGAAACCGAAAATGGAGTGCAGACCTAAGAAGTAAGACTATGGATAAGAACAAAACTAGAAACGGAAGTAGATGTCAGAAAAATGCTGGATAATTAAAGAAAAATACCCAAAAATAGGGGCAAAACTAGGATCAAAAGGAGAAAAAGAAAAAGTAATAGAAAACAAGACAAAACTAACAGGAGAAGAAATATAAATACCATGATATGACGTGGAAAAAAAAGAAGAAACAAGGAGATGGTGATTAGAACTTACGGCCGCGCTGGCTTGCCTGTCGGTGCTTATACAGTATTATGCTGTTTTTTTTTCAATAAAGATTTGATTGGTATTCTTCTGGCGATCATCAACACTATCATCAAAACTACTGGAAAATTAGTAACTTATTTGTGTTTATATCAATTATTTATTTGCGTTTGTAGATATTCTTAAAATATATCTTATTTTAATTTTAGTCTACTGTAATTTCAAATAAATAACACTTTTGTATCATAGTTTTCAAGAAGAAGTAAACAAAATGATGATATTTGTAGGATTTCAATTAGAATATTAGAAAATTGATTGTTTAGGTATTTAGCATAGTTTAGAGGAATGTAGTAAGCTACTTAGAGCTTTTCTTCAACCTAAGCAATTTTCTTTATTAAGTTTAGGTTTTACTAGTTCAGTATATACACTTGAATTTTGAAAGTGAATTGTACTGATTTAGCTTAAAAGATTTAATTAACATAGATAACACACATACATACGTCGTTGTATGATACCAAGTTACACGGATTGTATTCAGCGATTGCGTATTTCCTAAATTATGCATTTTTTATATTTAATTAAAAAAGTGGTTTAATTTTGTATATATGTATGAGATAAAGACAAAAATATTCAGCTTTTAATAATATAGGAAAATTGCTGAAAATAATTGGGTTGGATAGTGCATGTTGCACCGAAGTCATTATTGCATTTATGTATCAAAAAATCGCTTTTAGGATTGTGTATGTCAAAAATTGCTGGAACTCGCTTTGTTGATTTCCATGCTCCTCAGAGCCCTCGTAAACAGGCGGACGATCTATCTAATAGGACTTCATTTCGGGCATCTACACCTAACCCACAAGGTCACCATGGTGTAAATAACTCTCAAAATTGGCGAGACACTCGGCCATATCGTCCTAACAATAATCGGTTCAATCAATTTTCTAATAATGCCTCTTTTGGGAATAATAATTTACAATCTCCGCCTAAGCAACCGATACATGAAATACAAGTAGAATCACACGGCGAACACAATGACGAAAATCCGGAAAACTAACAACCGTTACGTCAGATGCCTCGGAATCTATTAAAAATACATCTCATTCTTTCGTAACGTTAAAATGTAAAGAAATGTACCCAAAGGTCAACTCGGACTACCCAAATTCGATCAATACTGTTTTTGAGAGCCTAAGAGAATATCTTCTTGATGAAGACAAAGATGCTCCTAAATTATTGAATGCGTGTAACGTAGACTGTCCACAAATTCACATTTTATTAGAAGGTAGCCTGGTCAGAGCTATCATAGACACGGGAAGCAAGGTCACGTGTATATCAGAGGAACTTTTCGCTCGTAACGTAGCAAATTGGAATCATTGTTCGTGTCTTCACATAACTAATTTACAAGCAACAGGATTTACAGGCGAAAAATCTGTACGTATTCGTAAACAAATATTGTTAAACGCACGAGTAGAGAAATCGAATATCGACTTAGTCTTCGTAATTATCCCTAAATTAGTGCGTGACTGTATTCTTGGAGTTGACGCGCAGAAATTATTAAATGTTCGAATAGATATTGGGAAGGAGATCATTAGCCTCAAATGATACAAGAATTACGATCTTATGATGTTAAAGCTGAAATTATTACTGGTACCTCTAAAGGTAAAATTATTTTAATATCCCGAATTGATTTAAGTCTAGTCAATGACTATAAATAAATCTCAAGGTCAAAAGTTTGACAATGTCAATCGTTACAATCTTCAGTTTTTAGTCATGGTTAATTATATGTTGCTTTATCTAAAGCAACATATAATTAAGAAGATTCAGTAATAACAGAAAACCAAGATGACAAAATTAAATATTTAAATAAATGTTTCAATGATAATCTAAAAACTTATAATAAAAATGTTGTTTATCATAAAAATTTTGAATTAGACAATTTTTAAATAATTTTATATTACGTATCTAGTATTCTCGATAATTAATATTTTATTCATTTATATACGTTAATACTGAACATGGATTTAATTTTTCTATGCATTATAATTTTTAATATGGTTATGTTTAAGTATGTTCTGCCTAACAATTTAACAATAAGCATTAAATAAATAAATATAATAGCAACCAATTTCATTGCTATTGGCAGCGCTTGCATGTTATCATTTTAATATAATAAATTAATTAAACAGCAAAATATAAGTATTTATTTATAAAAATTGTCCATATCTGCGTGTCAAAATCACCTCCCGGATGGCGAAACATGGTTTATTAGACATATCACTTACGAAACAAGGTCTATGATACAACCCCTCAGTATACAACAAATACACTAAAAAAATATTTTTACTTTGAGTAGACGATGTCCAGGTGTCTAAATCACCTTCCAAATATACAACAAATCTAACAAAAAAATATTGTTACTTCCAGTAGACAATCTCTAGGTGTCAGGATGATCTTGAAGTTAATCCATTATAAATGTAGTATACATGATATATGATGCTACCCTACAAGTTATACAAAGTTTAATCACAAGAAAACATCGTTTATAATCATAAATGTATCATCCAGCGTCAGAATTCCAGGAAGACTTCAAGAAGTCCAGAAATTCCCTGAAAAATCCGGAAAGTGCAAAATTCAATCTTTACATTAAAATATCACAATATTGGCGCATAAAAAAATTAAATAAATCCGTAGAAATGTTCTCAGATGTTAGGACTAATGTGACAGTTAGAAAAATTTCAATTTGTCTCAGATTTATCTCTGTGTGCACACAGGATGAGTGGAAGAACGAGACGAGCGACGAATATTTGTGAAGCCGTGCGCTCACGACTCCACAAATCCGAGGCATAACCTCAAAACACCACTACACTACCCCGGCCATTACTGTGCGCACACAGGGCGGTCAGATTCGTTGTTACACGACATATTCGGATCGGCGTAGCCGATACACTACACGACTCCACCGTACCGAATGAATTCCTAACCTCAAAATCCGCCACCGACCCGTCATACCGCCACCGAACCGATACACCGAAGCCGCATCCGTCGGATCATTATTGTAACGAAATCGCGTATATATTCTTGTATTTTGTTAACCGCGTTTGTTTAAATAATTTTACTTGTAAAGGCGAAGTATTTTCAACGAGACGCATAATTGATTTCTGTTTTAGCCGGGATTTAACAACTGATTACAAATACTATTGTTTAACTAAGAAATGTATTTTATTATTAATAACAATATAAAAACAGATCCTTTTTGCTCTTTTCAACTATCCAGTCTCTTGGGGAAAGTTAAACCGTTACACTGGAAATGGCGTTTTGAACAGAAATTTAAGCAATTAAATATTATGTAGATGTGCAACATAATTATAAAAGGCAAAGACAAAAAAGATAAAAATTCTGATAACAATGTTGTTTACAAATTAAAATGCAATGACTGCTCTGTTGCATATGTGGGCTAAACGAAAAGGAATATTTATGTACGCGCTGACATAAAAGATAAATAGCCCAATCTAAACAAAAGATTAATTTCCGAAATGATAAATATACACCTACATACTAATAGTATTAATAAGAAGGAAGACACTCAGCGACGTATACACACACCTAATACACCAATTAAAATGTAAACAAAACAATAGCGATTGGCATCAGAATTGTGACGTCAATATAGAAATTGTCAACGAATTGCTCGATTTCCCTGCACATTATCTAAGCGCGTGAAAATCGACAAGCGAACGAATTCAGGACTGAACAGCTAAGATAGCAACACCTCTATCTCCTCTCCTTCCGCTGTCCGGCGGGGACGAGATATATCTCGTAATACCCAAATGTAAATACCGGCGATCGACCACTAATTCTGAGTGTGTATTCTTCTTTCATGTATATAACATTAATATGAAATAAACAGTTTTCTGATGAGGGTGGCATTGGACACAGAAACGCCGAAGGAAGAATAAAGAAAAACCCCGGCTTTTTCAATATGCCTCGGGAAGACCGAGAGAGCCAAGATCATTCTACTTTTATAGAATGTTGGCTGTATTAAATAGATTCATTTATACTGGATGGTACTTGAAATTAGTGATTGTTCATTTAACTCTTTCTGGAGATTATGATTTTGATATCGACACCTTAAACAAAAGAATTGATTTGTATAAGTATGGGATAGAAGAAATAAAAAACAAACCATCTCCAACCTTCTCAGCTAATTGTCTTCGTAACTTGAAAGATCATACCATCCCCCAAACAGCCGTACAAACTTGGTGTTTATTGATGATTTTTCCATTTCTTATATCAGACATAGTTGATGAGGACAACGAATACTTACAGATTATCTTGCTGTTAAACAGGATCAATGAAATTGTATTTGCTCCAAAGTTACATATAACTATTTTATCCTATCTTGATGAGTTGATTAAAGATTTTAATAAACTTTTCCGTAAACTCTTTGGTGCTGAAGTTGATGCTATCAATAAATTATACCATTTGACACATGATCCGCAATGTATTCAGAAATCAGGGCCATTACGCCAATTATCTTGTTTGTTATATGAAGCAAAATAGTTTTTATAAAAGACAAGTGTCCGTATGTTGCGATTATCAAAACATTGTAAAATCTCTTATGAAAATGAGCCAAATATGCCAAACAGAAACTAGGGGAATGGGCGATCAAAGTGCGCCAAAAATTAAAATGTTTCTCACAAAAATGTGTAATTGTAGAGGATACCTTAAGTAAAGATCACTTAATTTTAAAAGGACTAAATAACGATACTCAACTTTTGAAAATTCTGTAGTTGCTATTGATTAAGGTATTACGACAGATGAAGGAATGCCAGTTTTTGGAAAGGTTAAAGAAATCATTGTTCACGATAATGATGTTTTGTTATTACGTGCCAAATGTCCAGCTTTGTGGCTTGAAGAATCATTAAATGCATACTACTTTGCTGAAGGTTCTGAATTGATATTGATGAACACGGATAATCTTCCTGACACAAAGCCCTTTAGTTTATGGAAAGATTATCAATCAGAATATTTATACATATATAAGCTTACGTCACTCACTTATCTAAACTTAGTTACTTAGTTTATTTCGTTCAATTCTGTCTTTTACAGTTGTTCATCGTCATTTTTTATTTCAAATTCCCAAATAAATTAAACTTAATTAATCAGTATTTAAACTTTTTATTAATAATGAAGTTAAATTTCAAAAACCAAACTACATTTCTAAAGCCAACTCCTTTGCACACTTCACTTTCCTTGTGGAAATGTCGTCTGCTACAAATGAAGCAGAAAACACAACAAAACTTACAGATTAGAATTGCTTATTTGCTGATGATAAGTGTGACTCTGTAACAGTTTGGTGTTATGAGATAATTTGATGATAATCATTAATCTGTTGATTACATATGCACTTTTATATTAAACTAATATTTTATGTGAGCCTTGTATTTAATGCATTATATGTTTTAGATGAATTGGTCAACGGCAAGACACTTCTCAGATTGACAGGCACTGATTTGAGGTTAATGAATATTAAAACCGGACCAGCATCCAAGATTTTGGAAATAATTGAAGATTCTTCCGCTATGGTGATAAGTTATATATTCAATTTTATGCATTTGACAAACAATAAATGATATTTTTATTACAGGAGTGTATTGTTCAAGAAGATGGGTCTATTATTGCAAGTGAATCAAACAATTGTACTGATGAAGAAGTCTTTCGAGAGATCATGCAAAAACCGTGCTGTTCAACGAATTATCCTCAAGCATCAGTTTCAAAGTTGATAAAGGTATTTTTGAAGTGATAACTTCTTATGGGACGGAGTGAATTGGTTGGAATGCGTTAGGGCGCCGTTATGTCTGGCTATCCCCACCCTGCCGTCTCTTGCCTTCTCTCTCGCACGCATACGGCGACTCAGCGGAGACGTCCCCACCCTGCGGTCTCTTGCTTCCTGTCTCGCACGCATACGGCGGCTCAGCGGAGAGATCCCCACTCTGCGCGCGCTTTCTTCTCTCTCTACTTGCACGTGTTCTCTCACTCTCGCTCTCGCTCACTCGCTCGCGTCTACATGCCCTTTCTCTTTCGCATACTGTATATCGACGGCTGACAGGAAGATCACCGTATCTCAGCCGCGGCTTCGAGAACGCCGTATCCCGGTGGTGGCTTCGGGATCGCTGTATCTCAGCCGAGGCTTCGAAAACGCCGTATCTGAGCCGCAGCTTCGGAAACGCCGTATCTCGGACGCGATTTTTTTTCCTCAAATTTAGTAGTGGCAGCACTGCGCAAATTTTAAATATGACGTAAAAATTTTTAAAATTTGCGTTAAAAATTCTGAAAAAATCAGAATTACTTATTTGATTTATTATTTGACATTAACTACACTGTAAGTATAGATACTGTAGAAATTCGAGTAGAAAAACAGCAGAGGTTTTTGTTTCATTTTACGAAACACGTAAAATTTATGGAAGAATAATATTTACTTAAAATGTTTAGCGAGGTGGAAAGAAGTAAAAAATACGAGTACAACGAAGAGCTTTAATTTTTTTCTGTTGAATTAGTAAAATATTCAATTTAAATTATCTAGGGGCGCGATAGCGCCGCTTTGGCAAGAAAAAGTACGAAGTACGATTTGTCTACGGCGCGACCCTATATACTTTGAAATTGGGGTTTCCTCTGATCCGATCCGGTCGTGGAAGAAATCAGGTTTTCCTAAAGAAATCTTGGATATTATTGACAAAATTGGTTATAAAGATCTCACGCCTATTCAACGACAGGCCATTCCAATCGGTTTACAAAATCGCGATATTATCGGTGTAAAATGAAAAGTTTTTCTACTCGAATTTCTACATTATCTATACTTACAGTGTAGTTAATGTCAAATAATAAATCAAATAAGTAATTCTGATTTTTTTCAGAATTTTTGACGCAAATTTTAAAAATTTTTACGTCATATTTAACGCCACTACAAAATTTGAGGAAAAAAATCGCGTCCGAGACACGGCGTTTCCGAAGCTGCGGCTCAGATACGGCGTTTCCGAAGCCTCGGCTGAGATACGGCGATCCCGAAGCCACCGCCGGGATACGGCGTTCTCGAAGCCGCGGCTGAGATACGGTGATCTTCCAGTCAGCCGTCGATATGCTCCACTACATACTATCTCTCCCTTTATTTCCTCGACACTTTTCTCTTAGCGCGCGTGCACAGTAAACATAACCTCTACATTAGTAAAACTTTTGAAGTGAACATTGTGTTATTAAATTGTGTTAGTAAACAGATAGTTATTTTGATTTTTCAATTACCGAGTGTGATATTTACGTGTATATTGATAATCATATTGTTGTGTCAAATACCAGCCAGTCAACTTAAACTGTTAAATAATGATAAATATTGTACATAAAATATATATTTTGCGTACACATCATGCGTTAAACAAGTTCTATATTTGATAGTTTCTATAAATATCATATGAAGTTATCACTTCTGTCGGGCGTCCCGTGACGCACACGTTTTTTTTCTAACCTCATTTATGAATATGTACACCTAAAGGGCTTAGATGATAATAACTTTCAATATATAGAAAGAAAGTGAGTCCACGTCAATAAAACTTTATGATGTTCGATCATGAATCAAGGAATTGGACAAAGAGAATAAGTCAAAGAAAAGTTGAGTAAAAATCTTAGATTTAGGTATTGTGAAAGATGTGGATCGCCAAGCTCTTGTCAGAAATGTTATGTCTCACCTACAACTAGAATGTAGAGATGCGTAAGATTTTAATTATAGTTATATGTCTAATATTGTTAATTAATAAATTAAAATATTGGTTATTCGTTTCAGTTATCCGTCTAAAGATATGAAAACTAAAGCAGTAAGTCGATAATCACTTCTTTCCCAAAGCTAAAATCTACTACTGGTTGTAGTTATGTGAGTATTCGTATTCATGATTATATCATGTATAGCAGGAATCCTTATATCCTAAGTAATAATTGTACTTTTTGTAGGAACATTTTTACAATGAAAAGTTGTCTTCTGGTTTTCTTGAGTGGAGGTTAAAAACCATGAGAAAGACATTAAAAAGTTCTGAGAAGAAAAGGACAAGAGGTAAGAAAAGACCTTTGACAGATAGTTCAAATGTACAAGTTGAATCGAGTTTAGAAGATTATGAATGAAAAGTACATAAACAACAGGTATTAACTAATGTTAATATTATGATTGCATTAATTATTGATCCATCAACTGGTTCGGAGTTGCAGTTCAAAATGCCTAATGAGATGAACAAGTGTTCAATACTACAGTTAATAGACGAAACCAGATCTAATAGACAACAATGGATAAAAGATCCTGAAAACCATTTAACGCTCAATGACATTTTGAATAAGTTTCCACGTTTTACTGACTTTAAAGGAGAATTGGTAAATAATTTCTTTTATTTGGTTTTGATATAACTTTTGACATTTTTTTCCTCATACTTATAAATAATTTTTTTTTTATATTTTGATTTATAGATATTTAGAGAATTTCAATATCAGATCACTGACAAAGACACTTTTTTAGGAAGGTTCCCATTGTACTATGCTCCACGGATTCTGAAGTACTGCAAAGTCACAAAGCCACAGCTTTTAGATCAAGTACAGATACATAGCAGATCCAAACATGAAAGCCCTTCTAATACTACCAAATGTCTTGCCGAGTCCAAATTACATGAGAAGAAAGACCAATGTAAATTTAAAATCTTTTCAATAAGTGCATACATTATTAACTTGGCTGAATAAAGAATATAATTAATTTTTTTAGGTTTCAAAAAAAAATCAAAGGACAAAAAAAAGTAAAACTTGAAGTAGACTTTGCAACTAAGACCATCCCTAATCGAAATCTGTGAATTGTAAAGGTAATGGTTTTCGGTTATATCAAAGTAATTTTTAAACAATATACATATACGCTATTTTTATTGATATTTTAACAGGCTTATGATGGCATTAATCGGTTAATGCAAGCAGTAGCCGACACAAAAAACAAAGATCCTGTTAGTCTTTCCTTATTTTTGTTACGGACACCTGTGAAAGAATGGAAGAATTTTTTATCAAAGCAGATAATTACAAAATAGCAGTAGGATCCAACATAATGACTGCATTTAATATTCTTGTGAAGATGCACTACGTGTTTGATCTCCAGTTTTCACCTGACCTTGAAATCTTTCATAACTTTATAGTGTCTAAAGTTATGGGTTTAGACACCACAGCAAAATCTTGTTGCGATACTTTTGACACTACTCTACTTCATTTAGAAGAACAGACCCTCGAGTAAGTTTATTTTATCAATAAAATCTAAACGTAAAAAATGTATACGTAGGAAGATTTAACTAATTATTACATATACTTTACAGTGATGATGTCAATCAAAGTGCATCCGAGCAGGATGAAGATGAAGCCGTGTAATTTAACTCAAAGATTATAATGTGAAAATTCGACCAATCAGGTTCCAAAGATTATAATTATTCTTTAATTATTAAGTAAAAGAAAAAGACTGTTTTCACATCACATGTACTTATTAATCATTTAAGTTATATATAATTTATCTTTCATACAGGTTATGAGCAACTGTAATTTATTTTCTGAATAAAATAAAATAAAATTATTTTTGAGGTTATGTAGCTTTGTGATATACCCTTTCACTAAATAATTTGAGTCATATTGTCACTCTTCAGCTTTGAGTGATAATAATCACTACTTTAAAAAATGGCTTTTCACTCTTATAGATTTAGAGAGTGCGTTCCGAAGCAGTAACCGTAATTAGAGGGCCAGGGTAGCCTATGACAAGGTGCAGGTAGTTTTCAGTGTCTTAGTGTAAAAATCATTCAAGGGCGTTGTCTAATATACAGGGTGGCCGATGACGACGTTTAGGTGGCTCACTCCATGGTTTTTAGTGTCTAGGTAAATAAATCATACGAAGACGGCGTCTAGGTGTACAGGGTGGCCGATAGCGAGGTCTAGGTAGGGCGCCCCATAGTTTTTGGTGTCTATGTAAATGTATCATACGAGGACAGCGTCTAGGTGCACCGGGTGGCCGAAGACGAGGTCTAGAAAGTTTGCACCGTGGTCTAGATGGTGCACTTCATAGATATTGGTTTATAAGTGTAATAATAATATTCGTGGACAGCGTAAATTTATACCTATTTATATTTTTCTAACATACATTATTGATCATAGCTACCAAACTAATATTTTTCGACCGAACAAATTAGTGTTTTCATGTTTCTGATAAAAATGTTACAAAAAAGTTATAGTCGAAAGGTGTTTAAAATGCTTATATTTTATTTCTGGCAAAATATAAAAATCTACCAAAAAGGACTAAAATCTCTAAAAAAAATTGACTTTTAAAAAAGTAAAAGGTTAAGCGAGTTTGATATTTTCCGCAAAAAATTACACATAAAAACGAACTGAGATCTATAAAACAAAGTCAAATTTATTATATCTAATCATAATACAGCAAAAAATTTTGTTCAATCAAGGACCTACTTAACTTAAAGTTAAGTTATACGATGATCCATTAGGAACAACTCTTAAGATACTAACTACGTAAATTATCATGTCAGTTTCATTTTGTTTTCTAGTAAACTAAAATTCTTTTAGTTCAGAATAATAACGACCCTAGGTTGCTTGCAGTTTTGGTTATGGTTCACCAAAATCCCCGTATTAGTACCCGTCGAATCGAACGGGAATTAGGAGTCCCTCGAAATACAGCTCACAGATTGTTACGATCAGTCAATTATCATCCGTAGCACATTACTTTGATACAGGAATTAAGTGAGGCTGATTACGAACTCAGAGTACATTTTTGTAGATGGGCTCTTGAGATGTTGGATCAAAATCCAGATATTTTTTGGAATGTTTGTTTCAGTGATGAAGCGACATTCATAAGCAATGGTAGTCTCAATAGGCATAATTGCCATTATTGGTCACCAGAAAATCCACATTGGTATCGTGAGGTACTTAATCAAGATCGTTGGAGTTTACATGTATGGGTCGGTATTTGCAATGGCCAAGTAATTGGGCCACATTTTTTTGAACGTACCATTAATGGTCAAATGTATTTAGAATTTTTGGAAAATGATTTGCCAGGATACCTAGAGAATATTCCTCTTGCAATAAGACTAAACTTATGGTATCAACAAGATGGTGCTCCGGCTCATTATGCTCGTATTGTACGGACATTTTTGAATCAACAATTTCCAAATCGATGGATAGGACGAGGTGGACCAGTTTTGTGGCCCCCTAGATCACCAGATCTGAACCCGCTAGATTTTTTTATATGGGGATACGTAAAAGATGTTGTATATTGTGAAGCTCCAACGACAAGACTGAATATGATGGATAGAATAAGAAGAGCTTGTGGAGCGATAACCCTCCAAATGCTTAGAAATGTACAACATAATTTTCGCCGTCGATTACTGTTGTGCTTAGAAAATAATGGTGCACACTTTGAGCATCTACGTCATGCGGAGAAAGCTGATAACAATGTGATATTGCCTTAAGTGACTGGGTCACTACACGATCTTGCCTTAACTGGCTGGGTCACTACACGATCTTGCCTTCACTGGCTGGGTCACTACACGATCTCGCCTTCACTGGCTGGGTCACTACACGATCTTGTCTTCACTGGCTGGGTCACTACACGATCTTGCCTTAACTGGCTGGGTTACAACATGATCTTAATTGGCTTCCTCATTGGAGAGCAACACAACCACAAATCGGCCCTTTTTAGGGCCAAATAAATAGAGCCGGGAGACCCCCTACGTCCTCGTCGTCGGCTCCTGGGGTGCTTACAAGTTTCATGAAAATATGCACTTGTAAGCATCGCAGAAAGGGTCAATAAGTGTTTGACTCTGTGTTGACTTGTACCCAGGAGCAAGGTTTGCATTTCTTCAGTAGATGTATTACGTTGTCCTTTAGTTGTCCACAATAAAAGTACATATTATATCATTGAACATGGTCACTGATGTAGTTTTTGTAAGCTTTATAAGCCTTTGTAAGCCTCAAACAAAAATTTGACCTTGAAATTAATTGTATAGTTTACTTTGACCATTAACGCGAAAGCTTATCTGGACGTAAAATTTCGCGCTCTTTATGAATCCGTGGTAAAAAATAGGGAAATTCGTCCAAAAACGAAAGCTGACCTCCAAATGACCTTGAAGAAGAAGGTCAAGAGCATGTTCAAGGTCATGGAAGGGTCAGCACTTGGATACCCAATAACTTCTGTCTGAGGCATGGTTTTAAAAACACAGATTTACCAGCTTAATGCCCCAAACAGAAATTTGACCTTGAAATGACTTGTAGAGTTTACTTTGACCCCTAACGCAAAAGCTCATCTGGACGTAAAATTTCGCGCTCTTTTCGAATCCGAGGTCAAAGATAGGGGGTTATATTCAAAAAACAAAAGTCGACCTTCAAATGACCTTGAAAATGAAGTTCAAGGACACATTCAAGGTCACAATAGGGTCAGCTCAACAACTTTTGTCTGAAACATTTTTTGATTATATTGCAATTTATCATGTTATTCAGCTGCCTAAGTTAAAATGGGACACCCTGTATATGTACATATAAACACATATATGCATATATCTTGACGAAAGTCTTTTTTTCCTAGGAGCGAAAGTAGATAGCAGTTTTGCCTCCACAAATTTCAATTTTTTTATTTTTTAAATGTTCAAAATTTTCAAAACAAAAAATTTTCAATATATTCGAAATTCTGCTTTTTTAGGCAGGCTTAAAAAAGCGCTATCGATGCCCTGATTAGAAAAGCTCGGTACACAACAAGGGTCGAATTGGTTTTTTCAGACTCGGATGATGATTGAGCATGAGTGCTCATGCACCACTCATGCTCAATCATCATCCTTGCTAGAAAAAGCCAACTTTTGCCCCTAGTTGTGTAATGTACTATTACACGTATATTAAACTTTATAAATATCGCAAGTCTGTATTCTTTGCCTAAATTGCAATAGAGTGTTTACTAGTGAGCATAAATTGCTACTACTAGTTTGTGTAAGTGTGTTCATGATTCTACGCCTCAATTGCTGTAGAGTGTGTAGTGACTAGAGCGCTGAAGATGCGACAACTAGTAGCTAACCCTAGGCCGCGCATGGCCTTCTATAGCAAACTAAGAGAGCGCAGATTGAGCCGCCGAAAATATCTATACATTCACGCATCATACTGAAGTGCGCGCGACTCGCCGTCGCTACTTCATCTTGGGTGTAAGGAGAAGGGGAGCGCACGCACACGTGTGTGTCGCTAAGCCTGCTGCTGGTTGTTGGGCTGTTACGTAATCTTCGAGTCCGCTACTGGCTTCGTAGCGATATGCAAGAGTAGGGGGACGGAAAGAGCCTGGACATTCACTATAGTAAAGTCGGATGTTTTTTTATTTATTTTTATTTTTATTTAAATTACTTGATAGATCGTGTGCAGGGCATTACAAGCGAGATCCCTCGAAGCCATATTGTCACGCATCATCGAACTGATTCATCCCACCACTTTTTTTCCAGGAGTTATCAAGCCAGATTTTTTTACGCACCATCACCTTTCCTGACATCATCTGAAGGACAGCGTCTTCGCCTGAACTCATCCTAGTGGCTGGAAGTGATTTTTTGCGCAATATAAAATCAGTGCGTGCTCTGCTTTAGTAAATCAGTGTCGTGTTTAAGCGTTAAACATTAGTTAGTAAAAGCATATTTTTAGTTATTATTTTATCTTAAGCAGGCGCAGAATTCTTTTTTAGTTTAAAATGGATGCGCTTTTTATGTGTGTATATACTGTGCGAGAGACAAAACCGTATTTTTAGCCACTTTTTAGGTTGGGTTACCCGACTATAACATCCAACGATGCTACTGCACTTATTTTTTTAACTACACCTTTTGCCTGCACTTTCGTGCGATAGCTGGGTGCTTTAAATGTTTGCTTAATGTAGAAATGAAAGGAAAATAAACCTCTTGGAAAATGACCGAGAGTTATTCGGATCTAAATTCTAAAAGAGTGCTAGAAGGATGAATGACCTGGTTTTAGACGGTACACTTATCCAAGCGATAGGTTATAGATTTTATTTTAAAATTTAATAAATTAGCAAGCATCGTTATAACAATCGTAGCTTCATACCGACTGATTATTATAACTCTGCAAAATGATATACTCTACTGCAACAATCGTAGCTTCATACCGACCGAATATCGCAACAAAATATATGATAAAATTAATATAAACAAATAGACATTTGATCCATTCATAAATTATGCACAAGAAGCGAACTGTATAAAGCGAAAAATATACAGTCTAGTGCCAATTAATAAATAAGTAGACCGCGTTATCAGTTTGCAAAAGTATAACTATACTACAAGCTGCAAACAAACTATGCATTTATATACATTTATGTAGAACCATCTCACCAAAACTGTTGCTAAGATTCTTCCCAATATTTCTATATGTGAATAATATTCGGACAAAGAAAATTTATAGGGTGCATTCCATGCACCCTATAAATTTTCTGTCGTTTCCTTTATAACTTCGTTCGGGATATAAATTTCAATAAATCACGTAGGTCCAGTCGTCTTGAATGAATTGTAATTTATCTATACCTCCGAAGTATAAGCAGGCGTTTTGCTCAACATTTTCGACTGAAAAGAGGGGCGCGTACCTTTGGGCCCTTATTATGCTTTCGTAGGTCAAGAGGAGAAAATAATTCCCGATGTTCATTGCTCTGGATCACTGAAAGGAAAAAATCGCCCCTTTAGTGCGTGTCTGGGACTTCTGTAATTTATCGTTATCAATATTCGCATTGCTATAGTTTTATTTATACTAAATATTAGTGCACTGGAATAGCAATACACGTTGTCTCATTTCATAGTAACTATTCATTCTCTCTTTATTTTACTAAGTTAATTAATAATGATTCTTGTATCTCTTGCATTTGTTTATTAGTATCTTTTTAAACTTGAATATTGTTTGTTGTCAATTTTCCATCTTATCTTCTTATTTGTTCTTCTTGTGACTTGTTAGATTAGTTAAACAGTTACACATTGATCAATTACGCATTCTTTGTCTATGCATGTATACTCTCTCTTCTGTGATAGTATATTCTTATCCTTTATAGCATTTTCTCGCAGCTTGGTTAAGCTGCAGTTCTGTTATGGTCATTTTTAGATTTGCGAATAATTCATTCCTATACATGTTTTTTGTTTGCATTACACTATCATAAAACTCTAAAAAATGTTCTCCTTTGGCTTGCTCGTAAACGGTATTTCGACGTGGTCCTACAAGTAAACTATATCGACTCCTTCCTGTTGTTATGCCTCTTTCGTCTTCCCCATGACTTCAAGCGTGTCTGTGCATTCGTGATACACCTGTAATAGGCGAGGGTCCTGATTTATTATTAAGTGGTCTGTCTGTTGTATATCTCCTCGCAAGTGGTTCACTAAGGCCATCTCATAGTTTAAGTGGCGGATTCGTCGCGGTCGCCGTTCGTTTGGGAGCACGTGGGGAGAAAGTTTAGGAAATAAATACTCTCTTTATTCTCTTTACTTAAATCATATATTTCACCCAACCCTTCCCTACAACGTGGTGGCTTTTGCCTCTCACGTGATTCCGCCACGCAGGGCGTAAGCGGGATTCACCCTCGCGTCGTCCCGGTGCTCTCGCACCTAAACGTCGCGTGACTACTCGCGTCTCGTAGTCGACCCAGCGCTCGGGCTAGTCAGACCGCATCCGCAGAGACCCGCTTTCGTCCCCTTATCTCTCTCTCCTTTGTTGGCGAGCACAAGCGAGCGTGCCGCTTCTCTCACTCGGTGCTCGCTACGCCGCGACTTCTTTGTCTGAGGCGTCCGGCTTGGCCAGCCTCGCACAGCGTGCTGGTTGCCCCGCTGCCGGTCTCTCTCTCTCTCTCTCTCTCTCTCTCTCTCTCTCTCTCTCTCTCTCACGCAAGCATACTCGACGCCGCGTTCTCGCCTATTCCTTACTCGCGTTTCTTTTGTTTCAGAACACTTACCGGGTTGTCGCCGCTGGTGGATCTTTCCTCCGCGGCGCCAGGAAACCTCGCGCGCTCCGCAGAAGGCTGGCTTCCCGAGGCCGTTTTCTCTCCCGCGAAAAGTAGGCCGCTTGGTCGTCCGTTGGTGTCCTTTCCGTCCCGTCTGCTTCCACGCCTTCCATATCCTCTCGGATCACCGTTGATTGAGCCGTGGCGGTCCTCTCGCCAGCACTTCCTCACTCTCACCCTGGTCGCCGGAATGCACCTCGAGAAAGCCGTACGACTTCCTCGAACTCTCCACTCTCGCACTTCTCTTTCGCGCTCGCGAACCTCTCCATTACTCCATTATCTCTAACGAGGGCTCACGAGATACTGCCGGTCCGGCGCGCGCCAGTCGAGCTCGCTACTTCCCCTACTCCTCAGGCCGCAGCGAAGCAGCTCCCTGATCGGTGGCCCGGGCCGCACTATCTCTCGTTGATTGGTTGAGCCTCTCTCTTGCAACGTTGCTCGTCTCGTCGCTTCGTGGAACGGTGCTGTGATCTCACCATGCCCAGGAATTCTCGGGACGCGCGACGGCTCTGACAACAAAGCCGCATGACCCGTTGTCGACCGTTGGCGCGCCATCTTTCTGCAGGGAATCTGCCGGGCCGAAAAGAGATTTTTCGGCGCGGCTGCGACGCACCACGTCGCATATGTCGCTATCGTTGTCGAGAGCAGCGGCCTCGAATAGAGTGCAGTTGCTTCTCTCCTTTTCTTTGACGGAAGCGCCTTGTTGTATTAGAAGTGCGGCGGCCCATAAATTTCGGGTCCGCGCGGCCAAGTATAAACAGCTCTCCTTCCTTCGGTTAAATAGTTTAGTTCTTCATTTTTCCTCTTTCTTTGTTCTTTATGTGCTGCCCAGAGCACCATCGCGTCCTCGAATTTATCTCGCGCTTGGTCCTTGCCGTTGATGTGATTGGCCATCTTAGCTGTAATGGTCTTGCAGTAGTGTTCGGGTGACTTTTTGACGACTGTGCGACCAGCCGGAGAATAACGTATACCTTATAAGTTTTTCTTCTCTTGGAATTTTTGAATTCAGGAGGCGGGCCTTTGGGTTTTCTCGCTTTCCCTCTCTTACCTTTTACTGTGTGGGGTCCCACGGTAGTGGCTGCATTAGTAATGGGCGTGTCTTTGTTTAATTTACTTTGAGTTTTACTTTAGCGATTTATCGAAACTTATCGACAATTAATCGTTATTTACTTAACAAATTATCGTAATTTCTTTGAACTGAAATCATGATTTGTCATATTGGATAACGAATTTAGCGAATCTTTAGCTTGGAATTGAGATATATTTTTTTCTCTTTTTACTCGAGCATTAATAAAATTTGGCGGGATCGGGATGCTTGTTATAGCAATAGGTTAAGAATAATAATTATACAAAGGCAACAGTTTTTCTTTTCTTTATATTATCGTGTATTGATCAGAATTGTTTTTATAACATTTATCGAATTTTACATAGTTTTACTTCTCTCTGGAATTTTATTCTTCCAGAATCGTTTCTCTCCATTCTCAATTTTCCAATCAGTGCACAGTCGCCACATTGATCTTGAAGGAGTGATGTTCGATGTTCTTCGGCGTTACATCCCATCGACAACTCGAAAATATTCTTGCCATTGTATTTCTTGTTTAGATGATTACAAATGATACAGAGTCTTCGAACTGGGCTCACACGGGCTGTCACATCTTTAAGGGCGATTGCGAGGATTAATAGGAACTTCATATTTAACAGGAATTAATAGTGTTCAAGCACGGGGGGCTGCTCACACGCGCCGTAAGGAATGGGGCTCTTTTTACATGCTGTTCTCCGGCAATCTCATTGTTTCTGTGAAATGCTCAACAATTTCGCATTTCTACTTTCAGTATAAAATAATATCAAAACTCATATTAGAACAGAATCCCACTAAGTTATAGCGTAATTGAGGGAGCAGCCGACGACAACAGCATAAATAAAAAGACCGAATAGCATAGAATAAGAGAACATGATGACTCACTTAAACTCAATAGAATGCACTACGAATACATTACACAAAAACGCGAGAAAACGAGAGACGACGAAATCGAGAGAGACTTTATCGAAACTAACAACAACAAAATTGAATAATCAACAACAAAACTATTAATAAGAACGCGAATCCCCAAATCACAGCATCATAAATCAAATACTACAAACTACAAGAAACGCATACACAAACATCTACAAAAGGCGCACTAACACACACACACACACACACGCGAAAAGGCGTAACACCCTACATCAGCCACGAGCCAGAAGTCTTCCAAAAGCTCGCCTAGCAAACGAAAAAGAGAGGTGGGCTGATTACAGAAAACCAAACGGCCTTATATATGCACTCAAATAAGAGCAATATGAGCTGCGAATATTCTTCAACGTAAAACAAGAATCAAGCAAGTAGCCACCAGCATTCCACAGCTGTACAAACAGCAGTCGCATACCTCAAAACCGGGCACGACACGACTCGAGGCGACAAACAACAACCAAAAGAGGAGAAGCCGGCTCGCAAGAGGAACCGAATTTCCAAGAATAATAAGCATAAGAAATGCACAAGTGGGGAAATGGCCTAGGAAGGGGATCAGACCCTATGTACGTGTGATAGCGAGCTCACGAAATGACGACACAAAAGAAATAAGCCTTTTGATTGGACCTCCCCGCTAAAGAAGCCGTCACACACCTCTGTCTCACCTACACACCTGCTTATCACAAAAGCAACTACATGATATAAAAGGGTCCAGCATAGACCGCACGAGCGACTAGCAATTCTACACGGCAGACACTACACGTTAGTACGATCTTCGAGACGGTTACACGTAAACTAAGATTCGCGTCGGACTTAGAATCGTTTCAATAAAACTCAGAAGTTTTTGAAATAACGAACATAAAAGAAATCGCGCTTAAATTCGAAATCAGCTCCCACAGATTCTCTTTTACACCGTCTCTCGAATTAATCGTCTCTCGGAATCTAAAGGGCATAAGGTTAATATCGTAATTGCGAAGCATCGAAATTATAAAGAGCGCAAATTTCACGAAAACTGGTTAATCAATCAAATAAATTGAATTATTACAGTACGAATCGTGAGTGAAAATTTCAAACCTTTGTTCCACCATCCCTCTCGTCACATGATTTGATTGTATTTCTGGCACTTTTACTAAAGACGAGCAGACGCAGTACAGTCGAAGCAGCAGAAGCAAGAACTACAAAAGGTAGGTGTTAACATGATACTTAACTTGTTTCTCTCTCTCTCTCTCTCTCTCTCTCTCTCTCTCTCTCTCTCTCTCTGGTGAGTACACTTAACAGCTCTGCTGATCTGCCATTCTTTTGATCTATTATTCTGCTGCTTCTTGCCTTCGGGCCCTCTTCTGTTGTAGATAGTTGCACGCTTCTTTTTCCAACCTTCACGCTGATATATAAATCACCGAAGGCTGCAATTCTTTTAACTCATTATTTCATCTGCCAACTTTCTACACTGCTCCTAACCTACAAATCTGCTTCGCTTGGCTTGGCTTGTTTTCGCACCTGCACGGCGTCTCCTTCTCTCCGAAATCTACATCGTGGCGACACCTGCTACATCGTGGGAGAATCTTCAAGACGTCTTCACACTTTTTCGAGGTCGGTACTTTCACTTTCACGTTCTCTCCACTAACACGCCATCTAGCCGGAAGAGTCACACCATTTACTCTTTCACTCCGTCGATAATCTATCACTCTTAACGAATATCTGCCTCACCGACTGCCAATAAATTATCGACGAGAAATGAGTGCAAACGGCGAGAAGAACGTGGAAGTGACATTTCAACAATGCAGCAGCTGCAAACAACCGATTCAGCATAAAGACCCGAAAAGATGTGAACACTGTGGTTTATACTTCCACGTAAAGTGTCAGAACACTGTCAACGTCAAGGCTATGGTGATGAGCGACAGGCAAACAATAGCCTGTCTCTCCTGTGCGGAGAGCAACGGCAGGGGAGGCAAAGCGAGGGCAAAATCTCCTCTGCTGCAACAACTGTGTTGGGAGTAACTGCAACAACAGCAGCAGGCAAGGGTACTCCCAAACAGCAGCCGGCAAGGGTACTCCCAAACAGCAGCAACCAGCGGGCAAGAAGACGCGGTCGGCACCACCATCAGCCAACGCTTCGCGGAATCCGTCACCAACCCGCCTGGCCGGCGCAACGACACCTACGCCGTCCATTGAGGCGGCTTTGATGGACATTCGCGGAGCTCTAGACGACATCCGCAACGCTCAAACGGAATCCCTCAAGACGCAGAACATCGTGTCAGAGAGGATCTCCAAAATTGAGCAGCGACTTGGACCGCTGGAGAAGCGTCTCAAGGCCCTCGATGAGCTGCCTGCACTCAAGACTCGCATTCAAAATGCTGAGTCCACCATCACCGAGTTGCAGGCACAAATAGAAGACCTCTCGTCGAGGAGCCTGACAACGCAGCAGGACAGCAGCAGTACTATGCCGGGCGCTGCGGAGATCTGTAGTCTGCGCAGCGAATTGGCTGAGGTCAGGAGGCGACAAGAGCAGTCATCCAACAGCGTGATCGTCGTCACTGGCCTGCACTACACCCGCGAAACCTTGCTGCACCTCCTCGCCTACGCAGTCGTGAGCGCGCTTGACCCCACGGTCCTCAGAAGGGATATAGCATAAAACGCTGGGGTTTTCTCGGCAGCCCAGCGCTCCCTAAATCCAGTCTCGCGCGCCGTCACACCCCAATGCATACACGGCGGCGGGCCGCCTCGGCCCAGGGCGCCAGGCATAGAGATGCCGAGGATCCCGCGATCCCCTTTCCGTGAGAGCGCCACCGTGTGTCGGGGCCCGGCGGCGCGGGAGTTGAGCTCGGCTAGCTCCAGGAGCGGGTAGAGTATCGATCAGGATCGTGGGTTATGAAACTCATTAAAGCTTGCTGCGGGTATGATATGTCGTCTTTATTTCTCATTTATTCTTTTAACAACCAACGGCAACCCGCCGAGAACCTACGGCCTCTACAACCCAGAGGCACTACGCTGACTTAATTAATTATTAAGCGGTGCGCCGCACCGCCGGTCGAGGTCATCGTGATGGGAGGCGAGCTTACACACGCGGCCCCGCAACAATATTTTAGAAAGTCTTATCTCCTTCCGGGGAGATCACTCGCCCCCACCGAACAATCGACGCCGACGCCACGCTCGTCAGCGCGCCGCCCGCCGACTTGCCGGCGCGGGCGAGTACCCGCCTCGCCTCTCTGGTCGTCTACCGGCCCCGACGACCAGCGCGTCCGTCGCGGCGTACTCTCGCAAGCTATGCGATTCCCCGACCCATCAAACGCTTATTTTTCCATATACCGCATCGTGCAAACCCGCTCCCTCATTTTACTTCCCGAAAACCATTCGCGACATGTCGACCCCGACACGACCGCACGACGACACCCAGTGCTCACTCATACTTTACGCACACGCTCGTGCGCGCCCTATTAATCACTTAACGATACTCTGACAAAGGACTAACTTAACCTAATCGCTAAATTATGTACTAACGGTAGCTCGGTAGTATACAGTAATCGGTAGCTGGTTGGAGAGGCGGGAGGGGCGAGGGAAACGATAGCGGGGAGGTGCGATACGGGAGGAGAACGATAGCGAGGAGATATACGCCCTACCTGGGCAACGATAGCGAGGACTTGTGCGAGAGCGAGGGCATGGTAGAGGCAAACGGTAGCTTGAGTGAGGGATAACGGTAGCGTCCAGGGAACGATAGCGAAAACGATCGAGAGCTAGGGCGTGGGACAGGCAAACGGTAACTTGCATGAAAGACAACGGTAGCTTCAATGGAGCGATAGCGGAAACGAATCGAGAGCTACGGCGTGGGACAGGCAGGCGGTAGCTTGAATGAAGGACAACGGTAGCGTCAGGGAAACGATAGCGAGGACGATCGAGAGCTTACATCAATCGCAACCGGCGACGAGTCCTCACGGCACTCGGCTCGCCGCCATTACCGCGTTCGTCGAGATACATCGCGTCACACTAACCACGTCGCGTCGCGTTCACCCGAGGCACAGCCGCACTAGTTAGTTCGCACGCTATTACACTGTTACTTACTTGCTACGATAACGAAGGTGAAGGTGAACTGCAATGGCGCACGGATGCGGATGCTTCGAGGCCGATCGAGAGCTGAGGAGAGAGCGTAGGCGTCCTATCGGTAGAAGCGATGTGGAACGAAAGAGAGCGAGCTCTCCTCATGCGGCAACACATGGCCGCGGGGCCAGCGCTGCGCGCGCTCCCCACGCGAACTACTCCCCCCTCTACGCGCCTACTCGTGGCTCGACCTGCCACGTCGCGCGGTTGTCGGTGCCTCGCGGCGCAAATTCTCGCTTGTAACGTGTAGTCGAACTACCACGTTACAAGCATCAGTCAGGACCATGGGGAGACTTGATGCATCCAACAACTCCGCCAGGGGTGACGGCAGACTTCCACCACTAGCTGTCACCCTGTCCTCAAGCGCGCTTGCACGCTCCATAGTAATTGCTAAGGCCCGGAAACGTAAGCTGCACACCAGCGAATTGGACGCCACCTTGCTGGAGGAAGCTAAAGCTCTGAGCCCTGACCATCAAGGGCTCATAAACATCAACGAGCTGCTTCCCTCTGACGTCCACAAGCTGCGTTCGAGGGCCAGGCTGGAGGCCAAGAGGAGGCAGGGCTGCCGCACGTTCACCCGAGAAGGAAGGCTTTACATGCGCTGCAACGACGACAGGGAGCGGACTGGATGCTTTTTTAGCCCGGCTCCCTCTCACTGCCGACATCGCTCTACACTGAGGCTCAAACACAAACATATCATCTCACCACACCCACCATCAAGCTCATCTGCCACGTTTTCACCCGGCTCTGAAGCGTCTCTGTCCGAGGGTCTACGAGAAACGGAGGAGGTGTGGCCCTCTACATACATATATCACTGACGGCTACCGTTATCTCATCATCTGACGGTGAATGGTTTGGCAGGCCGGGTAAACCTTGCGACGTGCAGCCCGATTCGGCTGCACGCGTACACTGATGCACTACCAAAGAGCTCAGGGTACCTGCAGCAATCGGGGAGCAACAACAAACGAACCGCGATGCGTTGTTGTGTCTCCTAGAGGAGCATAACCTCTCCTGCCGACCGCATGGAGCAGCGGTGGCTCCCCTGCGGCCCGGCGGAAGACTACCACGTAGTATAGCGCCGCGTTGTTGTCGCCAGGTGTAGCGGGCTGCTGTACCGGTACAGCAGCCATACATCTAACCCTGCGGACACCAGGAGTCGCGACGGTTTACTAAACGAACATCGCCGAGGAGAACACCGCGCGCGTTCGTGATAATGACTGACGCGTGCGCATCGTCGACGCGCATCTTCGCGCGTTCCGCTGTGGTGCGGCGGATGGCGGGAGGAGGGAATCGAAGCGGGGGAAAATAAAGAGAGAGAGAGGTATAGCGCGCGCGAGTATGTATACCGCCGCGACGACACTGGTAGTGGGAGCGCGCGCGCACACCACTAGCGCGCACCACTGCCGGAGCCATAGCGCCGCGAGACGACGCTGGTAGTGGGAAGGCGCGCGTACACCACTAGCGCGCACCACTACCGATGCCATGACTCGCGACCTAATGCATGCTGTGCTTTTTCCCCCTCTTGCCCGGGTAATAGGTAGCGCCAGCGTTAGATAACGACAATGATCTAGCGTCAATAATCACTAATATAGAGGGCGCGGATTATGGTTTTCCGGGGACGCGCAGGATAGAGGGAAGTAGGAGACTTCCTTCTTCATCAGAGTCTTCTCGTCCTTTGAGCGAGCAAGAAGCACACGAGGCCGACATTACCCGCAAATTTAACACGCCATCGACGGCAGAGTAAGTGAGGTGGATAGTGAGCGAGTCGAAGCAGAAGCCCGTAGAAGTAAGTTGTGGTTGACCGGATGCTGGGTTCGTGTCTAAAGGTCTGGTGAGTGTGTAAATCAATTGGTGTAAGGTAATTCTCCGCGTGTCGCGTGTGCCGTAATTGCGCCACTAACAGGTTGAGACGCGGTCGATCTAATTGATCCCGCCATATTAGTTCACGCCGAAACACGAGCGGTTGTGGTATAATTACGCGAGTCGAACAAGCCATCTCTGCCGTCTGTAGATCGAGAATCGATCCAGACACCGCGCAACTAACTAAATAGCGACGCTGTAGATCATCAAGAGATCCAGCACTATCAAAGAGAAAGGTGTAGCGACGCTGTTGATCGCTAGGCGATCCGGCAATAATAGCGAAGGGCAATTGCGTAGCGACGCCGTTGATCGATGAGCGATCCGGCAAGGACAGGACAACGCCCTAGTCCCTGGAGAACTGGTCGCGCGCTAATTTGGCGCGTGTTGACAACCAACCCTCTCGTATCAGATCCCCGCGAATAAAGTGGTCGGGTGCGTCACCGCGAAATAATACGTCCTCCCCGTAGCTGGCGCCGTGAATTGCGGTGTATCTATACGTCTCTTCGGGTCTTCGCGTTTTTTCAGCACGAATCCTGGAGTGACGAGAGGAGGACAACTCTATTCCAAATAGACTAACGGTCGCGCGCCATCTTGAAGGACGCCACGTCCGTTAGAGCGACGCCGACGCCATATTGTGAAGAACCGGGTGCGAATGACCAACTCCACGACGTCGCACTAGTTTTCAGTTATAAGTCTTACGGGTTGTTCCAATTAGAGTACGTCACCACATTCATTTGAAAAGTATAATTTATGATATTGGTCTATCGATATTAAGAACACGCGAGAATAATAGTCTCGGTATTAACACGCGATTGTATACGGGCGAGTCCCGTTCCATACTGGGGGTTGAAGAATATACGAATTGTTACTATAAATTATAGTGGTGTGAATCAACCTTTATTTGAAACCTTCGCCACGCCAGGCATACCTGTTCCTTAACCTACGTTTGTCCCCCTCTGAAGATCTAGGAGTCCGCGGTACGAAGTAGAAGTAACATAATAGTGTATATGATTGTTTGCGTCACCGAATTCTGGTTATAAAAAGCGCAACATCACAACCTGAATACCTTTTTTGTGAGGTATCGGCAAAGGGAATCTCTCCGATCTTCGTGGGAGTTGTGTATCGTCCTCCTCACGCTCCATTCTTTCAAGGCTCTAACTTTATAGACCAGCTAACTACCCACATGCATAATTACTCAACGAAGGTCATAATGGGAGATTTCAACTCTGATCAGCTTTCATCCTCTGAAGATGCCAGTTTCATCAGGGCCTTCATTGATGAAAATTCCCTTTCTTCCATCCCATATGGTGCCACGCACCATAAACAGGGTTCTGATAACTGGCTTGACTTGTGTCTGATCGACGAGCAGGATCGCCTGCTGTCACAGTGGAAGACAGACTCATCTTTCATCAACGGACATGACCTTATCACGGCCACTCTCGACGTACAGATTCCACGACACGTACCTAGCACATACTCCTACCGTAACTTTAAAGGAATCTGCGCCGAGAAGCTAAGGGACTTTCTTAGCGCATGTGACTGGTCATCTCTCACCCTATCATCACTTGACGAATGCATCTCTACACTTAACGCTAACCTTACTAACGCCATTAATCAACTCGCCCCATCACGGACTGTAACACCTAAAAAACAGCGTCACCCGTGGTTCTCCACGGCTCTTCGTGACCTTGGATCCGAGAGGGATAGACTATACAGGCGTTTCAGGAACTCCAGGCTTGATTCAGATCTCCGCTTATACAGACAAGCTAGGGACTATACTCATAAACAGGTTGAGGAAGCCAGGCTGGATTATTACTATTCACGCCTGTCAACCTTGACTGATATCGCCGAGATCTGGAGAGAGCTGGAGAAACTTGGAATTTCCGCCACTAAGGCCCCATTACCACCTCGCTTTAGCACAGATGAGCTCAACAAGCATTTTAGCTCGATCTCCAATGATCCGCTGGCGCCTGCTGTTGAGAACTATCTTCTAACCCTGGAAAGTCTTGACCTCCCGGAACATTTCGAGTTCATCCATATAACGGAATCGGACGTGTTGAGTGCAGTGTCGCACTTCGACACCCCGGCGAGGGGAAGCGACGGCATCCCCCAGGTTGTTATATTAAAAGCATTGCCAGTTCTCGCTCCTGTATTATGTCACATCTTCAACCTGTCTCTGAGCGAGGCCCGTTTCCCATCTGCCTGGAAATTGTCACTGGTGCGTGCACTCAACAAAGTCAGCTCACCAACAACCCTGACTGACTACCGCCCGATTTCACTTCTTTGCTTTCTCTCCGAAGCCCTGGAGTGGCTGGTGCACAAGCAGGTCTCGCAATACCTAGAATCAAGGCTCTTACTAGACAATTATCAGACAGGCTTCCGCACCGGCCACAGCACTCAGTCTGGCCTAATTAAGCTAACTGACGATGTCAGGGTCGGGATAAACAAAAAGAAAGTGACACTCCTTCTGCTCTTTGATTTTAGCAAGGCATTTGACACTGTGTGCCACGTCCGGCTCCTGAGGAAGCTAACAACTTTTGGCTTCTCTAAGCAGGTTATCCGCTGGTTTGCCTCCTATCTCACTGGAAGAGAGCAGGCTGTCGTTGGTGACAGTAGCGAGCGTTCTTCGTTGCAGCGTCTTAACATCAGCGTCCCGCAGGGCTCCGTCTTAGGTCCCCTGCTGTTCGCTCTGTACATCAATGATATCGGTTTCTGCCAGGACTCCGATGTTACCCATCTCATCTACGCGGATGACCTGCAGATCTACAGCCATTGCCACCTCGAGGAGCTCGATTCTTTATCAGACAAGATGAGTGCTAATGGCGAGAGGATAACGGGCTGGGCTGCGCAAAACAAACTTAAACTTAATGTTACTAAAACCAAGGCAATCGTCCTGGGCTCCCGCTACTACATAAATCTACTTCCCTCTACAGCCAACACTTTCATTAATATCGGGGGTGCCCAGGTCAGCTTTGAGTCTTCCGTGCGCAATCTGGGATTGGTGCTTGACTCTAAACTCTCTTGGAAGGAGCATGTCACACAAGTGTGTAAGCGTGCTCACTCGCTAATGTACAGGCTTTACTTTTTTAGAAAGAGTACCAACCTCAGATTGCGTAAACATCTCGTGCAGGCACTGCTGTTTCCGCTAATCGACTACTGTTCTCTTGCATACTGTGACTTGACGCAGGAACTCGACTTAAAACTACAGAGACTCGTGAATACAGGAATCCGGTACATCTATGGTGTAAGGAGGGATGAGAGCATCTCCCCGTACAGGCGGGAGCTGCAGTGGCTAACCACTGCTGGACGCAGGAAGTATTTCACAGTCTGCTTCCTTCGTAAAATGTTTAACACGGTCGTACCATCATACGTACTGGCCTTTTTTGACTTTCGCGTATCGCCCCGGCCTGTGAGGGGTGAGGTGACACCACTGAAAATACCTGCCTTCGCGACTGAGACGCTGAGGAACTCGTTTCATATCAGCGCCTCATAATTATGGAATAGCCTGCCATCTCACATCAGAAACACCTCATCTACTGTCACCTTCAAAAGGCTTGCTAAAGACTACTACTTTAAACTTGAAAACACATAACTCATCGACATTCATGTACATGCACACACTTACTCATTCTCATACTAATCATCTTCACTATCAGTACACTTTTACACTACGCTTACTCTACACACGCCTCAACTTACTTTACTTCTAATTTATATTTACTATTTTTACTTTAACTACATAATGCTAATTCTTACTATTGTACAATACAATGTACGCAAATAAATCTAATCTAATCTAATCTAATCTCTCTCTCTCCACTATAATAACATACAAAAGAAGATAAATAGAGAGATTGTTATTAGACCGACATTAGTGATAAGCAATAATATTCCTAAAAAGTAGTTTTCCGCTCAGGCATTCTTAGCCGTTCTCTGATCGCGAGAGTGTCTAAACACCGTAACGTTCAATTCTCTCTCGAGATTCAAATCGTTTCCGTGTTTACTTCAAATATAATAACCATTAAACGATTCGTTCGTTGACAGTCATCATACGACTTAGGACATAACAGGTTATTTATTTATTAATTTTTGGTGCATCGGCCGGGAAACCCACTTGCAAAAGGGAAAATTATTGTAAAATTTTATTAAAAAATCTTTCAAAAATTAGAAATATTACTCTAGAAATCTGACTACTTATTTGACTATTTATTTTTTCTGTAAAAATCGAAAACTGGAAAAAATGACTTTTTTTTGTGCCTTGATTACGGTAGTAAAAAGGCTTTATTGCACTTGAGATTTTGGGAAAAAGTAGATATTTTATGTGTCTTGGCTAAGTTCATTACGCAGCTTTCAAATCACTATGGTTCTAAAGATATCGAGGTTTCAATTTTTTTTTGAAAATATTTTGATTTCTCATATCTCTAGAACAATGCAGTCAAATGCTTCAAAATTTTATTTGGTGATTAACCATAATAAAAGCTATTTGCTGCTAAAATTTCAAACGATATAGTCGAGCGGTTCTCAAGTAAAGAGCTAAAATGTAAAAACTGATTTTTCTTTAAACTTTTTCTTCCTCTTATAGGGGTGTTGTTAAAGTCCCTCCCTATTAATTTATGTCAAAATTATATATACATATATATTTGTCATTAACACTTTTCGAGTACTGTTACAAATTATCACAATAGATATGACTATTTATTTGAATTCGTCTAAATCTTCGACCTGTGTAAGATAACCTAAGCCTCTGGCAAAAAATTCTATTGTAGCTTTTAGATTTGTCAAAACATTTCCATTTTTGTACTGCATTAATTAAATGTGCGACTATCATGACGGTATTAGCAATTTGGTGAAGAATTTTGTAAGTTAATAAGCATTTGATAACAGTGATTGTTGTACATCTTGTACGTCATTTTGTTGAAAGCAATATAAATATCGTTTTGTAAGGCTAACGATCCATCAGTTGCGATTTCATGAGGTATTTTTGCACCAGATTCGATCCATTTTCCAGAAACTCTTTAATAAATAAAACATGATGCAAACTGGATATAGTTTGCAGTAAGGGAATGATTTTCTTCTTATAGCTAACTACTAGCACGTAATAAAATAACAATTTGCCGGAGTAAAAAATTGTTTTATTAAACCTCCCGTATAATTGAGAGACAATGATAAGTTTCTATGCTATAATTTGTTCCCAAATATTATTTGTGCGTCTGTAAAGTAATACACATACAATGGATACAATGATAACTTCCCAATGCTGCACTCTTGTACTAATTTTCCATTTATAATAGACAAACCTTTAAATTTAAAATAACCGTCAGCTTAATCTAAAACTTCTTTTCTTAATTTTTGCAAAGCTCCTGTTTTATTTAAGTCGGGAGGTTCAAAATCTATATCTAACTTTTCTATCTGTTCTTTTCTATATCCTGTCGGATTTTTTGTTAATAGTATTTTTCCTATTACTTCCAGTTTTTTACCTGTTAACTTGTAACATCCCATACAAGCTGCGCAAAAAAATTTATAAATATTAAATACTAAATTATATGAAACAATATTTTAGATTATAGAAGAGCATCTTATGCTCCCCCACTCTTAATACGAAGCTACGCGCCACAGCTGACAGCTGAGCTCAAAGCAGCAGTACAACAGCAGCGCCACGAGCCAGCCAGCGGCAACAGCAGCAAGCAGCAAGAAAACGGGGAGACCCATGTAAAAAAAATTAGTCTGAGCTCAGTTCGGCACAAGTATGGCGTACGTCTGGCCAGATTAGTCTCGCATTTGAGACTTTCCCATACTTAATCCCAGCCATTTTATTTTTTCTTTTGCTAAGTCTGGCAAAAATCCCAGACTTATTTCCCAGACTACTTCCCAGACGTTTTATTTTTATACTTGTCAAGTCTGGGAAAAATCCCAGACTTTTTCCCATGCTTTTCGACAGACGATTTTGCAAGACTATGTAGGAATTAAAAATTTAACAAATATTTTATTTAAAAAGAAAATATCGATTGAAATAAGCTAATGCACTCCAAGGAAACTAAGATGATTCATAAAAACTAAAACAATCAAATATAAGTTAACAGACATTAACGTTTTTTTTTGGTATTTTTTCGGATTTCTTAAGGTATTACACATATTGGTGAGGACTCGCCTGTATCGTTGTTCTACCAACTTTTCCTCTCCTTTCGGTATTTTTATGTTCACGTACACTAAAAAACACAAAAATTTATGTAAAAATGAATGTAGAGATATAGAAATATATTTTGATTTTATATCCTGCATTACTCACATAAAACTGCTTTGTAGACTGATGGAGGTAGTAACTCTTAGTATTTGTTCTTCCTGTGGGAGTCATCTCTTTTAGTTCATTCTTGACAATTAACTTCATAAGTCGACGAACGAATTCTTCTGACTTTGCACGCCATTTCATCTTCATATATGCGAGCTCTGTTGCATCGATATATATATTTCAATGCCTTTGATAAACTGGACCTGGATAATTCAAATTTGTAAAACATAAATTTACTTTTGTTTGCTTTAATAAATAGTACACTCACTTTTCTTTTTGCTGGACGGTCCCATTTACATCGCTGCCGTTATACTTTGATTATGCCTCCAAGCTTTCCATGCGCATTGTAGATCTAAAAAGTAACATATTAATTACTCACTTGAATAAAATAAATAATGAGCACGCGTGTTATAAGCTAACATACTTATCATCCGAGACATCGCTAAAAATTGATTTTTCAGAGAGAAGTTTTTCGTTAAGTTTCGCATTCGCACTCGATGCTGCTGCCATAATTTTTTTGTTCTTCGAGGCCATTTCGCGTTTTTTCAAGATTACAGCCTGTGGAAATGATTTTTGTCTCTGAGACGTCATGATCTTTCCAGAGACATTGACATCGAGAGACTCCAAGTAATCCACGTCATGATCGCATTTAATAAAAATGTATTATAAATACCACTGCTGATGATTATTTCGACTTCATGCCATTCACCTCCCCATCTGCCGACAGTTTTCGTCCTTTTCCTCTTGATATCATTATCACTCAAAATACTGGATGTTTTCGGATCAGCATTTATCCATAGAACCAGGGAATGCATTTTGTATCACTTGATTCGTTATTTCTTTAAACAATATTCTTATTGGTAAAAAGGGTTAGCTACATTCGTATCCTCGACTCTTTGCGTCTGGGTTTTTTCAAACGCGAGGCGTGAAACTCTGTTATTTATTTACATCGCAACCAACTTCATGCATGTTTCGATTTTCATATTTCAAATCTTGTCGCTTCTTTGTAAACATTCGACAGCGAGCGCATTAAAGATCGAATAGGTTATTTTTTACGGAAAAAAGTTTTGTATTATAGATCGTAATTTACTCATAATAATAGAAAATAATGAAGAGAGCAACGAATTTTATCGAATCCATCAGGGCTCAGCAGTACAAAATTCGAAAAGCATATCGGCAGTACTGTCTTTTGGGTAATAACCAAAGCTCTGAGGATGAATCTGATACGGAGTGTGACATAGAAGTGCAGAACCCTTACTTATCTTCGAACGACAGTAACAGTAAGTATAATTTGTAGTATAAAAAGTAGACACGAATAATTTATATATTTCATACGCTTTTGCACATTTAGAAAAATATATCGTCTCATCAAGAGTCACCGATGTGCGCACGCGAACTTTCATCTCCTCATGATAAGTAAAAATCATGCACACAAAACTGAGCTTCATTATTTTCGCAGTCAAGACGAGCCGCCACTTATAGCTTTTAATTCGCAATTTACGCGTATTTGGACGCTTTTCACTCGACGCGATTGAAAATTACTATCGATGGTTAATTGTATATTTCAGTCTGCAAGTAACGTCCGACGAAGAGCTGGATATATGGGCGCGTGCCCTGTCTGTGTATATCGAATGTTTGATAAATATGTCCCTAGACTCAATCATTGCGTGCGCTCGTTAAATTACAGCACGGAACTCACTCTTTTCGACTATCGGTGATCAAGCCCGGAATTTTTTTAAGACCATAACCGCGTTACGCGTAGAAAATTTATGTGTCAACTTTAATTGTTCAGAAACAATGCGTATTACTAAATAGCTATTTTCTTTCACAATATAGATTCTCGAAATAATTCATTTGAGAGGGACGATAGGGAAATAATTCAAGATGAATATGAGACCGAATCGAGCGACAATAATCAATCAGAAACATCTGAGAACGACGACGGAGAGTACGAAGATCATGATCTGTCCATTAAAAATGCAAAGAAGCCTCTGTATCCCGGCGCTCCCCTGACCGTAGCAGAACATATACTGTCAGTCTTATCGTTAATGCTTTGGTTTAAGATGACAGGTGTTCTTTTTGCGCATATACTTTCTCTTTTACAGCTGCAATGCATTCATCCAAATTTTTGCGTCAAAACTTTGTATAAATTTCAATTAATTTTTCATAATATCAAGTCTCCTTTGAAGCGACATTATTTTTGCGAAATGTGTTTTACGAAACGGCAAAGTACTGACGAAGCCGCTGATGACGCTGAATGCAATGAGTGTAAAGAGTAAACGCGATCAATTCACAATTGGAAAAATTATATAACCGCATAGGTTTTAGAGATCTTTTAAATCATAGATTTACGCGAGTTAAAAAAAATGTACATAACCTTGAAGATATTTATGATGGGAGTATTTATAATGAACTATGTGATAGTGGGTTCCTTGCAAATCCGAACAATATTTCTTTAACCTGGGATACCGATGGTGTGTCACTGTACAAATCTTCGAAATTAGGCATCTGACCTGTTTTTTTGTCATTAATGAATTGCCCTATGTGCACAGATTCAAACGAGAAAATATGATTTTTGCTGTTCTGTGGTTTGGAGCGAAAAAACCAGCCGCAAATCTATTCATGGGCACTTTTAGACAAAACTTGCGAAATTTGTACAAGGGTGTGGATTTTTACTGCCAAACGCTGAATCAATAAGGGTACGTGGAGTAGTTATATGCGGTACGTGCGATTTGTGTGCGAAAGCGCACTTTCTAAATATGAAATATTTCAACGGTGATTACGGCTGTCCCAATTGCAAGGAAAAGGACAAACATTTAGAGAACGTACACGTTTATCCTTATAATAACAATTTTGAATTACGTACTACTCGAGAATGTATTGAATTTGCTAAAAAAGCTAAAATAAACAAGCAGGACGTTTACGGAGTTAAAGGGCCCACCGAATTATCAAAAATAGTTTATAAATATATTGAGACAACTGCCATAGACGTCATGCACTGCGTTTATGTTGGTATTATGAAAAAATTGGGTCCACTTTAGTTCGATTCTGAATATCATATCTATGCGTTTTCTTTACCTAAAGTGCAGTCAATAATCAATAAGCGAGTAAAAGCCATTTGTCCGCCGAATTTCGTTGCACGTTTACCGCGCACAACATTCGACATGGCCTACTGGAAAGCCTTTGAACTAAAATTGTTTCTACTTATTTATAGTTTACCGATTCTCCATGATGTTATGCCAGAACAATATTTTAATCATCACAAACTATTGATCCTCGCTATATATTTACTAAATAAAGAAAGTATAACGCATGATATGATTGAGAAATCAAATCAATATCTGAACGAATATGTATCTCGATTTAGTCATTTATACGGAGAGAGATATATGAGCTGCAATGTGCACCTTTTCTTGCATCTACCCGAAATACTAAAGCGGTTTGCCTCCCTGTGGACCACGTCCTGCTTTCCATTTGAAAACATGAACGGTATACTTTAGAGTCTTGTTCATGGGACAAAACATGCTGTGTTACAAATATATTCTTCAGTTTCACTATTGTTTAATTACTCAGAATTGAAGAAAAAAATACCTAGTTCCAGGAAATGTAGTAAGTAGTTACTGTGCTATTTTGGAATCAAAATCAAGATTAAAAGCATATAAAATTAATGATAATATTTCACTTGTTGGGAAAATAGAGAAAAATATATACACACCAGATTCAATATTATATTGTTTCAGGATTATTAAATTTGATGAAAATAAAGTTCCTGTATTTCATAGAATTCTTATTGACAATATACTCTTTGATTTCTGCATCATATATATATATATATATATATATATATATATATATATATATATATATCGATAACTGCGACGAAAGTCACAAATTTTTATTCCAATATAAGCGTATCTTACTTACCTCACATTTATTTATGTTTCGTTAATCACGATATTTTTATTGCAGTACCAGTAAGTGACATACAACTTATTTTATTTCAGTTGAACGTCGATACTAATATTTATATTATTTAGCTTATAAATACAACCGAAAACGAATAAAATTTTTAAATTTCGTACTTTTGCGTGAATAGCATAAGTTTGGTAAACAGTATGGGAAAAAAGTCTGGGATTTTCCCCAGACTTGACAATTATAAAAAATAAAACATCTGGGAAGTATTCTGGGAATAAGTCTGCGATTTTTGCCAGACTTAGCAAAAGAAAAAATAAAATGTCTGGGATTAAGTATGGGAAAGTCTCAAATGCCAGACTAATCTGGCCAGACTTACGCCATACTTGTGCAGGACTGAGCCCAGACTAATTTTTTTACACGGGAGAGCGCGCAACACGCGCCTATATCTATATAGACCGAGCGGCGAGCGCAGCGGCGCAATTATAATGAGAGTAGGAGTAGAGAGAATTCATATATGTTGTGACACAGAATATATGCAACATCTTATCCTTAAATATAATTTAAATATATTTATTTTGTTATAAAAACTCTTATTATTGAAATAAATTTCCACTACCTGTTATCCCGGACCTGTCTTATATGATGATATAATCGCGCTACGGACCGAGAAGAGTCGTGACCGTTTCAAACTTTCCTTTTTTTATAAGGAATTTGATGCGTTGAAAACGTTTTTATTTGTATAGTTAAAAGTTTATTTTCCGCACTAACAAAGTCACTTTACATTTTTCAAGGTGGATGTTTTTAAACACTTACAGCCCTTTTGTTTATACATTCAACATATTTTTTAACACTATTTACAGTCCATTTGTTTACATTCGACGTAAATAGTACGTTCACATATACAGACACATAAGGATGTTGTATTACAAGACAAAAACTTGTCTTCTAATACATCTGTTTTTTAACAGAAACAAAATAGCTACGTGCAGGATCATGTTTTCGCGGAATCCCGATGCGCATGGTAGATTTGGTGTAAGAACGCGTTGCAATTTTCGTTGCAAATAGTTTTTATTATAATAGATGCATCGATATGATTACGACATTTAGATCAGTATAAGTACAACTTCGCGCTTCAGTCTTCGCGTGTTTACAAACAGACGTGGTCATAAGAAGAAAATTCCTATATCATTTCACGTTATATCCCCTAACCTATTCTAGTTACTTCTCCGATTCTGTTAGAGATTTTTATCTTCAAGCTTTGCTAGACTGAAAAAGTGCCAGTATCATATCGGTAAATGAAAGCTGGCAGTTCAATAGTGTTTCGATTGCCTTCCAATATTATGTCTGATTCGTCAAATAACTGTGTGCGAAATCTGTAACACTATGTTTAAATTAATTTCAATCAAATATTAGCTGCAATTAATATTGCAAATGCACTATATATAACAGAGGATAAGTAAAAAACACAATAAATGATTCCCAATTAGAAAATGAACGAGATAAAGAATCTATACTGATTGAAATGCAAAAAGACCTATTCTACAAGCCTGCAATAAGAGAAATATGTACATTTCCTCTGTCTGTTTTACATTAGACGATAGAAGCAATAGATTTTTCAAAAGAATTAAGAAAATATATTCTGTATATATTATCTCTGATAGGAACGTTTTGCAAGATATTTATGGCGCCAAATGGACACGTTAGCAAGCCAATAAATTTATATGCATTAGGTACAGAGGTGTCTAATACATTTGTACCTTTGTGTCAATTGTCGACTGAAGATTACTTAGCATCCTTATTGAATAAATTCTTTGGTGAAAATATCCGAAGTGGCTTAGCAATTCCAAAATGTTTAGTTTTGGACTATTACACACTTCATTATCTTACAGCAAATGAAGTTTTTAATGGGTACTTACCATACGAAGAATATTTGTTTATGTGTTACGACTATTTAATTGGAAAAGCTCAAATGTTACCGAGAATTATTATTCATACTTACAACATATTTTTGATTATCAAAATAAAATATTAGGAATGCATTAACAGGATACAACTTCCATTTGTAAATAGATATCATCTTTACTGTGTTATTGTACTAAGTTTACAACAAAATTTAGATGATTTTGAACGCAATTTAAAAAGCATCTTCATTGTCTTTGAAAGTAAATATCAAAGTAAAATTACACATGAGAATTTTGAGCTTATTAAGTTACAAATACAAGAATTAAATGTGCAAACACTTTAAGCAATAAAGAAATAGAAAAATAGAAATGAATTTAAACAAATTGTAGACCTTGATAATGTTATTGAAATTAACTATGATAAGTGTAAATGCATTAAACACTATAGAGAATATTTTTAAAAAAGATAATCAAATAATAATTACACCAAATGATCAATCATGTGAAAATAATGTGTTTTATAATCCACAGTTTTGCGAAGAATTAATGAAACTTTGTATGGAATTTGTTCTTTGGTCAAATATTTTACAACAAAAAAGCATTACAAGATCTTCCTGTCATTTTATTTGCAATAGATAGTTATAAAGTTGACTTTGATAGATACTTATCACTAAAATTAAAATCAAAACCAAGACTAAATGAATATTTATTAAAAAAATATTGATTATGGGAATGAAAATTTAGAATATTTAAGAAACATTATTTATTTAGAACCAAGTAGAAAAACAGAAAATAAATATTCTGACTGTAGTTACATGCAGTATGAAGAAAATTGCATGGGTCTTAATAATTATCGATTAAAAGCTAAAAAGTAAACCAATTCAGAAAACTCTTTAAGCAGTGATGATGATAGTAGTACTGATATAAATATACTAGACACTAGTAATGATAGTGATGGTGTTGATTTTAAAGAAGTAAGTTTGAATATCAATACATCTATAGATTCTGTTTGATAAGATAATAATGATAATCATATCTCACACTCACATGCAGTTGATCTGAAAAGTTGGTTCCCATTAAAAATGAAAATACAAAAGTTAAATCACAATATGTGCATGATAAGCACGTAAATCAGATTATTTAACAAGATGCTGGTACTGAACAAAACAATAACACTAGTAAGACTAATAAAGATGTGACGTGGCAAAACCCGCGAAACTATTTTTCTTTCTCTAGCTCCGCGGCTCCGAAACCGCGACACTATTATTTTTATAAATGTTTCCGAATCTCCTTGCGATCTCGAAAGGGGGGTTCCGTCAGATCGCCCTAAATCGGGATATTCAGGGTGATTGGAAAAATTACACTCGAATTCGCTTAAACTCTCCATTTATTCACTTTCTCTCCAACTTACAAAATCCCGCTCTTCACGTAACAATGCGCCACTCCCGACTCTCCACGCTCGCTCTATCTCTCTCGCCTCACACACGTCTTTCCCACGACACATACACTCTCCACACATTCGGGTCTCTCTCTGCGCAAACCGTTATTTTGATGAAAATAATTGGTTTTTAAGAACATTTAGAACAACAAACAACAAGGCACTATTTTGCTTGTTGTATAAGTATTCAAGGATTATGGTTCAAGTATGATAACACAGAAGAATCGAGCAAACCAATCAGAATCAGCGATTAAGCTGCATCAATAAACAAAGCAATATTAATTTATGTAGAATTTGATAACAGGGTATAAATAGAGGTTAGTGAAAATTGAATTGCAGATGTCCTAATTAATATCGTAGGATATTTCATAAAATCTTGTATTATTTTTCAGAGATCATCGAACGTTCAAAACAAGAGGTGACACGTCGTGCGATTTTTTCAATATTTTTTAAAATTTTTCAACTTTAATTTTTAAAACATAAATGGATTCGGAGATGTGGGCCTGAAGAGAGAAAGCGAAGAACAGATAGCCCTATCGTAAACCTCTTGAGCTGCGCGCATCAGCGTATGCACTACAATAGCAATAGTAAAGTATTTCTGCGCATTATTCGGGACGAGAAAGTTCTCGGCGCGACGGACCAGGCGCAATTTTATGCCGAGCAGCTGCGTTTGCCTAAGATATCGGCAGCATCTTGCGACCGTAATTAAGACAGCCTACCAGGCTCGGACCTTTTTGAAGTGATAACTTCTTATGGGACGGAGTGAATTGGTTGGAATGCGTTACGGCGCCGTTATGTCTGGCTATCCCTACCCTGCCGTCTCTTGCCTTCTCTCTCGCACGCATACGGCGGCTCAGCGAAGACATCCCCACTCTGCGCGCGCTTTCTTCTCTCTCTACTGGCACGTGTTCTCTCTCTCTCTCGCTCGCGTCAACATGCCCTCTCTCTTTCGCATACTATATATCGACGGCTGACTGGAAGATCACCGTATCTCAGCCGCGGCTTCG
>QLSS01000423.1:52903-65223 GCA_024372645.1 Trichomalopsis sarcophagae
ACAGTAGCTGATAAGGTCAATAAACATGATTTACGACCGCTACTGTAAGAGTGTGTCATCGATGGGTGAACTACTTTGTTTATTTATAAATAATTATAAATAATTAGTTAACAAAAGCTATATCACGCATACGATGCCATCAGATTAACATGATTTACGACCGCTACTCTGTCATAAACAGTCTGTCATTGATGGGTAACTTTTGTTTATTTATAAATAATTATTAAACAAAAGCTATATCACGCATCCGATACCAACCTTTTACCCAAGCAGACCCGAGCGCGACTCTCTCTCTCTCTCTCTCTTTCGCTATCTACTCCATACCGGCCCCGAGCTCGAGAACGCACGTGCGCGACTCTCGCTATGCCAGCCCGTCCCCTCTCCTTTTACACTATAGTTGCCTCTGAGCTCTGACGCGGTGGCTCCAACCGCTGCTGTACCGGACCCGCTTCTCTCTCCCCCCTCCATACTCGCGCGCGTCCGCCGCCGTCTATCTGTCGTATACCTGCTGTTTGGCTTTTATTGCCCTTGCGTCAGCTCTGATCCTTTCTGAGCTGTAATAATATGTAACCTGTATGATTTCCTACTACACGGTGCCGCAAAGCCTACTCTAAATTTCAGCTTTGGGGTTTATTGATGGGGATTTGTACACATTAAAATAGAGAAATTTTGTTTGATACAATCTTATATTTATTTAATAAAATAGCAAAAATTGAATACATGATATATTTATGCGCTCGTGTGTGTGTATGTGTGTGTGTGTGTGTGCGCGACTAGAACAATAAAGAATATTTACAGCTTAGAAACTAACGATAGGAGATCATAAGGTCGTACACATCTTTTGCGATTCTGGCTAAACCAAACGCATAGATTTCCGTTAAAACTACATCTAAAACGTCGACGCTTACAGTGACGAAATTCAAGTTTGTCTTAACAATTTCGTCGATTTTATATTTATAAGGGGCGTAATATTGTTTGAACGACTTTACATTTTTCAGAATTTCACGACATAGTTCAGCCTCTTCTCTTTTCAGAGCGTTTTTTATATAATCTAAAATTGAGTCTACGCCGCGATTAACTAATCCCGAAAGCTCCTCGAGCTGTTTAAAACGCAAATCGATGCACTCTTTTACCTGTCTTAAAGAAAGGTAATCCAAAATTCCTTAGCCATAGTACGCTTTGCTTTTCACATAAGGCACTCACCGATATTTAAAGAAACGTTGATAAACACACACATAGACTCACATACACACACAAAGTATGCAGATATTCAAATATTGTTGATAAATTCATTAAACTGTAATGGAGTAAGACTTGACGCTGAGAGGAAACATCGTCTTTGTTTGCTGTTCTAATTACCGGTTATGTTATCAGATGGTATTTTCAATATACTGACCATGCTTTATAGAAGAAATTCAATATTATATTGTATATATTGTTGGTGCATGATAATATTGTTTGATATTTATTATTTTTCTCTAATTATTAGTGATATATGTGCGTGTATGTATATAATTTGTTAAATTGCACAGTATTCCATGTATGAGTATTCTGCCTCCAATAAAGTACTTCAATGAAATTATTAGATAAGTGATTTATTATAAATTAAAGGCAGGACAAATGTTGTGCACGACATGACAAAGAGAAGCCTCTACCGTTCACAGGCTTACAGGTTACTGGCTGTGTAATAATATATTGTGATGATGCGTGTGCTTTTAAAAAAAAGGAGTGATAAGAAAGTAACAGGATTACAAGATTCACGAAGACAGAAGACAGAGAAGGTTTAGTCAGAAAAAAGGTAAAAGGAAGTAAAGTTAAAACATTTTAAAAATTTAGTCTACGCGTGGTGTAGAGTTAAAGTGAAAAAGTTAGTTTAAGCAAGTATTAGCAAGTATGTATAACATAATGCTGTTAAAAATCGTCTATAGAGATCAATTAAATTATTAATTGAATTCTAAGCTATATCTGAATCTCATTTATCGCATAAGAAATCGATTAAAATAGATAGAATCAATAGGAATCAATAGGAATCGATAAAATTCTATACAAAAAAGGGCAAGTAAAGTTAATAGAAACCAACGTTTGGTATTAACTATCTACTTCAATTGTTGTTTTCCGTATTAAAATATATTGACTCCAGTTGATTCTAATCGATTTTAATCGAGTCCTTGTACAAAAAATGGTATTCAGAATTAGCATAGAATCTGTTGATAATTTAATCGATCCCGATTGATCCCTATTGACTATTCTTAGCAGGGACCATACAACTCACAATTTAAAATTGAAAAGTCAAAACAAACTAATATCTAAAGTACTAATGAAATATAGAGTGTAAACTTTAATATTAAAATTAAACAAACGATCCGAATCATAAACTACATAAATATTCGGGCGTCCAAGCAAAAGTGGCACACCTAGCGGTAGAATTTTTTAGAGTACGTACGCTCAAACGTACCCGTCTTCTTTCATCGTCAAGTCTTATCCCATTACAGTTTATAAATAATATTTGAATATCTGCATGTATGTGTGTGTGTATGCGTACGCGCGTGTGCGTATGTGCATGTGTTTGTGTGTATTCATCGTCGAACCTTTAAATATCGACGAGTGCCTTATGTTTTAGGAATGTCTTTCATTATGTCTGAGGGGGCATGTTTAAGGTACATTTTAAGCCCGGGTAGAGTAAAGAAGGCGGACTAGATCTTTAACAAAGCCCTGGCGAGTGACTAAAAAAACTTATCTATACAGTAAAATATCATGAATTTTGGTCAGTGATTTTGTATGGTGTATAAAGTCACTTCTTATGAACATCAGGCCCTGAGCACAGACGGAAACTCAATTTTCGGAGAATGAGACTTCGCTAGTAGAAAGACTTTTTTCAATTGGGTATTCAGAATTTTCAAATACTGTGAATTTATTCAGGATTTAATTTTCTACAAAATAGCCAGAATACTTTTATAAAAAACCTTTTCGAAAAAAATGGCTCAGAAAGAATTGAAAAAAAAAACATTTTTGGTCAAATCCAAAAGGTGTTCGCCCTGGGTATAAGACGTTTCTTCGAAACTCTTTATACGAGACGGGTATTAAAAACCTGGATACATGGCAAGAATTACAGGAGAAGTGGTACATTTAATAAAATGTGTATCAAAAATAGTAAAAATTTTGCATCTAAAGGAATGCTACAATCAATTGCCAGTTTTGTCAGGAAATGAAACCTTTCTTAACGCCAAAAACGTATATTCTGGAGAAGAAGTAGGTACTCAATAATACCTACATACTACAGAATTTCAGAGGAATGGATAAAATTCACAACAACAACCAACCAACAACTGTTAGGGTATATTGCGTTAATAATATTATAGTATAATTTCAATATACTGTCACGTCGTGTGATTTATTACATAAATTCATTCAAAACCTAAAAAGAATATAAATGTTGAAATTCAAACTCTCCCAAAAAGAATGCATTACACGCACCGACCAGTTTCGACACACGGCCGAATGCAGGCCACTGATGAATCAGCATATCAGCAATTTGGCCGAATGCAGGCCACTGACAAATCAGCACATCAGCAATTCGTGACGTCTTACGCGAGCGCTACTTTTTATGTATACAATTTCCGAAATTTTAAGTTTGTAAATACTACAAAAATTGCATTGCGAACGACGATTTTAAAAAGCCTTGCACGTACTCAATTAAGCAGATCGTATACAGACACGGGCTCCGTACGCGTCGTCCGACAATAGACGATATATCAGTGAAACAGTTTATCGTTATAATATCCAAATACCTAAGTTTTATTCTCACTAATTGTGAATAACATTGTAATCCAGTTTGATATATACATATACATATAATTAAATAAACTACATAATTACAGTGAATATAATTCGTGTATAGAACGTTTTATAATCATTCTCTTATACCCAGCACGATCTCAAGTCTACATCTTGGCAATTGAACTCAAAGGTAAGCTCTTTCATTTAATTGACTAACAGTGAGAGTGTTAGGCGCGAACTAATACCTTTTATAGCCTTGCCACTACACTTATTATTAGGTCCGTGACTATTTATTTATGAGTAGTCAGGACGTAACAATACATACATGCATACATACAAAAAAGAGGCTTTTTAGTTCGCATAAGTCCTGTTGTGCTGAAGCAATCATCACAAAAATATGCAGACGTCTAACTGATCAAATGCAAGATTTCAGAAATGTTTCACGGGAACCACAAACCTAACCTAAAGGGCCAAAAATCTATTTAATCCACGATAGAACCATTTTATTCACTCGAAGTGGTAGAATGTGAGATATCAACAACTAATCGAAGTGACATTTTTTGAGGGTATGACGAGAAACGTTGTTAACTCGTTATAACCTCCCTAGCATACAATCATTGTATTATTTAATGTAAATTAGTTACATGTTACAGGTGAGCAGCGGCAGAGCAGCGAGAGGGAGCACACCATGACGGTGAGTGGGGAGAGAGAGAGAGAGAGCGAGAGCTTCGCGCGCGAGACTTAGAACGCGCGCGACAGATTCGTTCGAGCTAGCTGGCGAGAGACAGCATCGACTAGGTCGCGCTATCTACCTTGAGATTACAATTACGAATTCGTGTGCGTGGGTGACCGGTGAGCTTGGTGACGGCATCACGGCTACGTCTGAGGCTTCTTCATGCGTCCTCGCCTCGACTCCGTCCGACCTGCGAAGGAGACGTCCTAGGCTAGAGCATACCCGAGAGCGAGCGAGAACAGCCAACCGTAAGTGTCAGCTTTCTGATTCACTCTCTCACTAGCATATCGCTTCACGATACTCATGCATGCTAACTGTAGCTAGCCATATTTGACCTTGGCCGGTCCACTGCGAGCCTCGAGTACATCCCGAGGAAACGAGACCTTGTCTCGATTATTTCGAGGTGATTCCCGCGACAGCAATTACATTGCACGCAGCTAATGTCTGCGCGATTGCTGCCGAAAGCTTCACCCCGTTATAAGCGTTCAGTTCACTGATTATAGAATACAGAAAAATTATAGAGAAAGCGTTAGACTGATATCCTAACTTCAAAATCGAGTCCAAAGATGCTTATTTTTCTGAAAAATGCGTTTTTTGATGCCAAAAAGATAAAATATATTTGTTATAACACGTGCATAAAAAAGACCATTTTCGGCTCCTATAAACTGGGCCAAAATTGGAGTTTTCCGAGTTTCACACAAAAAGTAGAGCGAGAGTCCCTGATCACAGTACATGTATCAATTAATCCATTATTGCCCCCTATATAGGTAGAACGAGCCTACAATAATCGGAGAATCGGAAATTTTTCGCTCGATTCATTTTTTTTATTACTCTCCTTACTAGAGCTTTAAATCGTTAAAAACTGTTGAAACAATTACCAAAATATTAAAATTTTCAGTTTATTATAATTTTGATTTACTAAATATATATATATATATATATATATATATATATATATATATATATATGAATATATGCATCTATACACGCACACCGAAGTGGACGACTCGAAAAACTCCATTCTCGATCCACTTCATAGGCGACAAAAATGGTCTTCCTTATACATTTATTATAAAATGCACGGTGAACAACGAGGGGCGAATGTGCTTTTCCAGACTCGGATGATGTTTGAGCACTTACCTCATCCTCGCTTGGAAAAGTCCATTTTCGCCCCTTGTTGTACAATGTACTATTTTTTTAATGCCTCAAACTCTATATTTTATGTATGTTTCACCGCTGAATCCGAATTCACCACCAGAATTAACTAAAGTAATCAAGCTAAAATTTCGAGAATTTTTTTCTTTGATCAGTACAATATAATATATAAATTGTCTTGATTTGATTTTTAATTATTATCAAAACGAAAGTAAAAGGTCAAATTTGTAAATTTCTTTATCGCCAAAGAGATGCTCACCTTGTGATATTTATCTTATTTATTTAATAAATGTACCAATAAATATCAGAATCAAAATATATCTAATGGTATATATGTGTATATCATCGCAACAAGCGGTTGCAACGCAAATCCGGGAAGCTGGCTCAGCACTGAAGAGTACAGAGGGATAGCACACGTGCAAAAACTACGTTCGCGAAGCAGCTCTCACAGCGAGCTGCGTTGTAACGCGGGCAGATCACAGACGTTAAGAGGGTTTTCCGCCGCACCGAGGGATTGTGATCTGATTTAATATTGCCGAGTTTTCCACCAAAAACGAGCCCTGTTACAACTTATGTTATAAAGTCAGTATTATTTACATTAAAATATACTTAAAAGCAATAATAATCTAAACAAAGTATTACTATTCAGTATCATCAGTTATTTTTGTGATATCAACACTCGATGATGTTTCTGATAATGGAGTATATACTTTTAGGTCAGAGAGAGAGGGAAAGATAGAAAGAGGGAGAAAGAGATAGTAAAAGAGAGATGAAGAGAGATAAAGAGTTCTTTCAAGGGTGCTCGTTTCAAATACTTATTCATATAATCATACATTTGAGCGTATTTACGTCGAAACACTCCTCTTACAGGTTTTTATAAAACCTTCAAAAATTACTGTCACAAAGTTTTATTTTAGAGAAAGCAATAATGATAATAATAAAATACAGTAATGTCTAAAACAAAGCAAGCTTGCAGGGATTCGGTTCTAACAATCATGTATAAAATAATGCGATATAATATTGAACTTTCTAAATCATATCAAAAATTGCTTACTTACTTTTGGTACAACTGCTTGAAATAAATAGTCATTAAGAGGTTTACTGCTGGTGCTCATTGTAGTAACTACGATAACGGATACGTCGAATCTTGGACTATCTTTAGCAAAATGTAATAGTACAGTTATTCCATTGCGCTTATCAATAACGGTGACTGGAGGTATATTTCCTACAACGATATTTTTAATTAGAGAAAAGTTTCATTTTCAAATTTGTTTTACTGTACCTGGTGTAATAGTCTCTAAGTTAATATTTATATGAGCAAGAGATTCAATTTCAAATTCCTTTCCAAGAGTTTTCACGGCTAATCTATTTGTTTTTTTGCGATTCTTACATTTTGCATTGCCAAATGCACTTTCTAATTCTTCGGCACTTTCATTATCTTCTTTGCAAGTCATAAAATTTACTCCAGTAAAAGACTGAATATCGGATTTATTTAGTAATGTGTCAATAGATGCTATTGATATTTTATCACAACTGCAAAAAAAAATATTACTAAATAAATGTACATATACACGTGTGTCTCTATGGGTACACATACATATACATAAATATAATGCAACTATAAGTTTTTATTTCTTTTGAAAATTTATAAATAATTTAAGCACAAAGGCACGAATGTATGTAGGCTTAGACATTTAAACAGTAACATTTTGTACATAAAAATGTACAGTTGTATGGAGCGGGTTGTTGCATGGGTCACGGAATCATAATATAATAATATTGTCATCATTGCATTAAGAAATATATTGTGTTTGTAAGTGTGTGTGTGTGTGTGTTTTTTATGTGGCGTAGGCAGAGCAAGCTCTGCGCAAGTGGCCCTTCGACACCTTATCCCTACAGGCACTATCATTAAACAATACTTTCGTATGTCCTGTTAATTAGCCTAGTTGGCTTCTTCTTTAGGATTTGACATTTCCATATATCCCCCATCCACCGTAGTGATTAGGGGCTTAGGCTCAAAGGTTTCAGGTCTTTTTTCTGCATCAGATCGTCTTCTTGTTTCTATGATTTCGATGTATCACACCCAGCACTTTGCCTACTTTTGCCATTTATTAAGTTCTTCTTTCTCTTTTCTTCGTCATGTCCAAGGCGCGCCTAAGTATAATAAAGTTGATAGAGCCAAGTACATATTTACAGCCTTCTTCCTTTTGTCCATTCTCTTTGCAGAGAAAACAGCTCACTTCTATCTGGCACTTAGCCATGCGGTGATCAGCTCCTCCAACTTAAAGTAGAGGGTCGACCTATCTGCCCCATTGCACTCATCCTTCTAGTGTTCGAAACCTAAGCACTTGTGGTACTGCACTACCTTCACACGTTTTCTTATTCTGCAACTTACAAGGCCCATGCGTATGTGTCCTATTTCTAGAAGACCCTCGGTCTCTCTCGCTGAGTATCCTAAAGCCTAATGTGGCCATCCTAAAGCCTTTCATGTTAGGCGTCAACAGGGTCACCCTCCTGCTATTGTCTGGTTTTCGAAGGGCTCCTCCTGTCACCTTTTCTTCAGTAGCTTCCAAGTCCATGTCTTTTATTTCCAGAGCGGCCTTCTTTTCTTCTTTTGACACGTCCAAGGTCCAGCACTGCCTTTTCTACTTCCGCAGCAAACGCTGCCCTGTCGGACCATCATCCCAGTTTTAGGAGAACGTCTCCACTTCTTGTTTGTTTAACTACTAGCACCATCGTTCCGGTAATGTCCGAGTTACTTCCTTTCGGAATTTCCCCAGGACTTCCACCTACGTCTTGTTTTGCCCTGCTTTCACTTGTATATCTTCTGGATGCTCTGGTGCATTGTGAGAGACTTTCGAGACGAGGGTCTCACGTTGCATCGCCGCTTACCCTGTCATTGTGTTTTCTCGTCTTGCTTTCCGTTGCTCTTCTCTTCTGGGCTATTAGTCAGGCTTCCTCTTGGTCTCTTGCTCTCAATACTTGCTAGAACAGCGTCTTTGTAGAGCCGTTTATGCTCGCCTCTTCTTGCTTTCTCTTGCACAAAACCAAAATTCAATGCCGTAATAATTGCGGTCACCCATTACATCTCCTAACATGTGCAAGTCTTGTAACTTCATTACCATAACTTTAATTTTTAAAACTGGCTCTACAATGCCATTTATGTACCTTTGTGTGTCAACTATTAGGTCATCTATTTCCTCTAGCAGCTTGTTTAAGTGCTCCTCTTCTTGCTTTCGAGCCTGTACAGCTTCCTGCCTGCTCTGGTTCTATTCTGGTTTGTCTCTGTTTGATGTATTTGTGCCTGTGATTCTCACACTAGCAACATTTCCCAAACTCTCTTGACAGCTCGTTCTTGGTCCAAGGAATACTCCTCCCAAGCGAAGCTCTGGCACCTTCAAAAGGGACGTACTTTTTTTCTATTTTCTCTATCTCTTCCATCGCTTTCGCGAAATACACTCTAATCGGTCTGTGCAAGTTGGTTCTGCCTTCGGCGTACTTGACTGTTTCTCTGATTGTATCCTTCACGACCGTAAAGGGATCACCTTGCTCAACCGGATTGGGAGTTTAGGTCTCTGATGACGACAGGCCTTGGTTTGTCCTCCCTTTCCTTTCTTCTCTTCGACTCGCTTCCCCAACCTTGTGAGTTTGCCCCCCTCTCCTCTTCTCCCAAAAACTATGGAGACAGCGCTGACCACCGGGGCTTTCACCCGATCAGAACCATCTTTGACGAGGTTCGACTCAGAGGTCTAACCTATTTGGGGTAGTTTTATTATTAACTCACTACTTATATTCGATTTGTTTTTGGGGTTTCTTCCCCAATCATGTATCCTAGGAAGGAACCCTTTAACAATGCCGATGCCCCTTAGTTATTTTAACAAGGTTCCTAATCCTTCCCCATCTTCGCCGTCGCTTGTGCGGCAGGGCCCTAAGCTTGGGACCAGCGTAGCGGAATTTGTGTGTGTGTGTGTGTGTAAATAGAAGCACTCGTTTACATAAACAATAGCTAATGAGGCGATTAGCATGATTAATGACACATTCAGTATGTCAACAGTGGCTAATTGTTGTCAACATTAGTTGCGTAGGTCAATCAGCAAGATTAATAACCGCTACTGTATTGCGCAAGCGATAAAAAATGTAATCGCTCTGATGCTTGACCTACTTATAATTGACTATTTATGAATAATTTTCTTTTAAACGCGGTTCGTTTCTCTCTGTTGTACCGAGACGAAGCTGCTTTTGTATCTTCCCCATTTTTTACTATACCAGCCCCGACTTGCACACGTCCTCTAAAACCGCCGTCTACCTGTTGCTCGTATAACTGTAAAGCTTTATTGCCCTAGAGTTAACTCTGATCCTTTCGGCGAAGTAAACAGTCTATTGTACTACGCTTAAAATTTATATAGCGGACCTAAAGAAGGGCCGATTGATTTTTACAATGTTACAATTAGTGCTTTATTTTGCTGTAGTCATCTCTATCTGAACATAAAAAGGTGTTTGTAGAAAAGTTATTGTGATTCTGTAACGAGAAAGATGGACAAGATTTTTTTAGACAGATAAATTTTACTAAGTTTTTTCTTTTAAATGGTAAAGAATGACGACTGATTGTTCTACTTTTTTGGTTTTCACGTCTTGATGAAAGGCCGTTTCTCCTCCCAAATGAAACCTTTGTTCGGCTGCTGCTTGCTCTGCTCCTGACCTATTGTGAATTTGCACATTGACGATCTCGCGAAGTATAATTCATATCAAAATGAATGCATGCATATGTATCTAATACACTGAGCCGCAAAGCTTTCTCTGCATTTCAGCTTTGGGGATTGTTGATGGGAGTAAAGGAATTTATACACAGTGGAAGAAGAATTTCTTCATGCACAAATATTCATGCAACTAAAGTGAACGTCAAGCTGCCCATTTCGAGCGTGCAGAAGGAAACAGCCATTCATGCTACTCGAAAACAATCAAAACACTCGAAAATAATCCAATTTCAGAAAATTTTTGAAAATTTCAGAAAATTTATGAAAATTATTCAAAATTTATGATAATTTTTAAAAGTAAGTCGCTTACGACTCAAAATACGCAAGTTTTCATTCTATCTATTTGCAAAAAAACAGGTCTTCACAGGCACTTGTCAAAAAAAGTACAATATGTAACAAGGGGAGAGGGGAGGGGCAATTATTACCTTAGGTGAGATTTGAGCACTTGTCTCCGTCTCGGATGCCTTTGACTCCCCCGACGTCACCTCGTGCTTAAATCTTACCCTTAATAGAATTAGGGGTTCTATCCCTTCTCTCCCTCCCCTAGTTGCACTATCTACACTATATTAAAATTTTATGTAGTAGACTATTAAATAAAATATAAATGCTTGATTGATATTTTTAATATTTGTTTTCTATCACGGAAGTATATCAAACTTTACACATGATTCATTTCGCGCTTATATAAATTTCGTAATTGCCGGGGTTTCGTCGCCAGCTTCCTTTAAAAATTTTAAGGTTATGTTTCAACTCAGTTCGTGTCAACGTTCACATCATGTTTGTTTTTGTACCAATAATAATATTTACAATACAGAATCTTATAAATATACAAATTATAATTTCATATGTATTATAGTATTATAATATTAGTTTTTTAATATTAGAATGAATAGTAGAAATGTTCTTTGAACGTAAATCTTTTAGCTTACTGAAACAAATGTTATATGTATTAAATTTCAATTAGTTTTTAGCAATAAAAGAACTTAAAAAATGTCCGTCTGTCCGTCCGTCCGGATTTTTTTTGCATTTATTCCACAAAACTTGATGTATTTTTTACATAAAAAACTAAAAAACTATTTAATGGTTTAGATAGGTGCATATGATAAGAATATACATTCCTACTAAAAAACATTTTCAAGATTTGGTCCAGGTAGATTGGAAGGTCTTGAAACAATAAAATAATAAAAATATATATATATATACTAGTGGGGCTCCGCCCCCCTGCTCGCTGCGCTCGCCAACCCCCCGATTCTTTTTAGTGTAAATTTAATTTTCAACGTAATTGTTAGAAGTAGCTTAATCAAGACAAAAAAAGAGGTTAAATTCATACCACTTGCATCGATATTTATCTTATAAGAATTATTTACTTCAAACAAAGTCAAACTTTAACAAAAAATATTACAAAAAAACGCTCCTGTCTATTTACCTCATGGGTGGTGTGGAAAAAATAGAAAAAAAATTTATACCACTCTAACCTCAAAATGCAAACTTTAATTGCAATTTTCGGCTCTCGTGGTATAAAATATCGTATGATACTGTTGTGGGAGGTGTTTTTCTACCTTGCTCGATTTTCTCACTCGCAGTGCTCGTGCGAAAGCCTCGAGAAAGGTAGAAAAGCAGATCCCACAACAGTGTGATAATATACTATTAAGTTATCTCTCTATTGGTTTATCTCTACTCTTATATATAATTTAGATACTACTATGCTATGAGCTTGTAATGGGGGCTTGGAAGAGTTACTACGAAGAATGTGGAACTTTCCCGAGGCTGATACAACATTTTAATGCAGTACTATACCTGATATATTTTAACGGTGGTTTATTTTCTTTATAGTAGTAAATTATATTTAAGAAAAAGCTGCTAAAATGTGCGGGGGGGCTGCGGGGGGGCTGCGGGGGGGG
>QLSS01000423.1:65323-95759 GCA_024372645.1 Trichomalopsis sarcophagae
AAATGGAAGAATTTTCCCTTATTTTGCGGGGGGGCTGTGCGGGGGGGCTGCGGGGGGGCTGCGGGGGGGAGTATGTCCAAAACGTCTATATAATATAGGTAGAGATATATATATATATATATATATATATATATATATATATATATATATAGACACACACACACACACACACACACACACACACACAGGCATACATACATGGATGAATGAAGGTTATTTTAAAATTGGTCCAAATGAAAGGGAAGCTGCGATTAAATATTTCTGCAGATATGCTGTTTTTTTAAAGTTATTTGTTTGTTCATATAAAATGACGATTTATGTATTCATGAATATCACAAAATGTTATCTACAGATTCGATTTACATAAAAGGGATGCTACAAATAATTACTCGTGTAGATAGATTCATTTTTTTTAAATTTGTGTTCATGACATATAATGTAAATGACAAATGCTGTAAGTATTCATTCACAAGATAAAATCCGCAGTTTTAGTTGAGATCAAAGGGATGCTGCAAACAGTTATTTGTGTAGGTATAATCTTTTTATAATTCTATGTGTTTGTGAATATCAAATGACGCACATGCATATCACAAGATAAAATCTGCAATTTCGGTCGAGATAATTGGAGACGATAAATGGATATTCGAAAATGGTGTCTAGGTGTACAAGGTGGCTGATGACAAAGTATAGGTGGTGCGCTTCGTGGTTTTTTGTTTCTAGGTGTTGAAATAATTTGAGGGCGGTGACTAGGTGTATAGTGTGACCGCTGATGAGGTCTAGATGGTGCGCTACGTGGCTTTTTATTTCTAGGTACATACATCAAACGAGGACAGCGTCTTGGTGTACAAAGTGGCCGATGACGAGGTCTAGGCAGTTTACACTGGGTTTTGGTGTCTAGGTGCAGAAATCGTTCGAGGGTAGTGTATCAGAACAATCAGTGTTTTCATGTTAGTGATAAAAATGTTATAATAAAACCATGGTCAAAAGGTGCTAAAGATGATTACATTTTATTTTTAGGAGAAATATAAAATACCTAAAAATATTACTAAAAAGGACTAAAATCTCAACAAATTAACTTTTCCAAAAGTAAAAGGTTAGGCGAGTTTGATATATTCCGCAACGAAAAAACAGATAAAAAAAACTGAGATCAATCAACCAAAGTCCAGTTTATTATATTTAATCATAATGAAGCAACAACATTTCTTTTGGTCAATAAATGGCTTACTTAACATAGGTTAAGTTAAGTTATATACTGAATTAGAAAAATGTGGCTGTCTCGGGGAGAGCCGATGGAAGTGAATACTTTGAATTAATGACTAATGAATTAGTCGTCTTTGACGCAAATTTAAATGCGTCTTCGTTGAGTGCAAAGTACTTATCTCCAAGGATACATTTAATTGTGACCTTTTTGATGAATTTTAATAATTTTTTGATTTAGTGATTTTAATGCGTAAACCGGCGTCATTTTCTTATTTTATTAACTTAATTGCAACTTTGTCAGAGAGTTAGAAAATCTTAGGTGAAATAATCATTGATCAACTAGTGAATGTAGGATAGGCAAAATATAATACAAATAAAGAAAATATAATAAGAATAATACTAACGCACGATATTATACGACACAACGTGCGTAATCCGTGATTCAGAGTGCTGTTTTGCACGAGCGTGCGGTAAATCAAGGTTTACGCCAGGGCGTGTCGTGCAGTGATAATGTTTACCGCAATAAGTCAATTATGTTCACCTGCAAACGATTTGCGCATATTAAAAAAGTCACGTCATCTAGTTGCCGAAAAAAAATTGTAAATAAACACCTAAAATTTTCTCTTTACTTATTTTATTATAACGTCATAAAAACACCGTAAGTACAATAAAACGGTCATAGCAAGTTACGTAGTAAGTATCTTGAATATTCTTCCTAATTGGTAACTTTAAGTTGAGTAAGCCCTTTATTAGCCAAAAAAAATTTTGTTGCTTTATTATGATTAAATGTAATAAACTTCACTTTGGTTGATTGATCTCAATTCTTATTTATCTGTTATTTCGTTGCGGTATATATAAAAATCACTTAACCTTTTACTTTTATCAAAGTTAATTTTCTTATTTATGTTATTAGAGGCGTGTTTTTAAAAAAGTTAAGAAAATGTGTAGGAATCCAAAGATAGCTGTTTTGATTGGGAATAAACTAGTGAACGTAGAAGACAGCAATTATAAAATGAAGAAAACTGTTTTGAACTATGAAAAAACTGTTGTCTTCACTTATTAATATTTATTGTCTGTTTTATTCATTTTTAAATTTATTTTCTAAACTGTAAAATTTTACACCTGAAAAAAAAATCCAAATGAAGTATCTAGCAAACTAAATAAAACTAAAGACAACAAAATTTCTTTTATCTGTGTCTCAATTCCGACGTTTTTCTGCTATCATCTGCGCTATCATCTGCGTTCATAACGTTTTTTTCGGTTGATTTCATTTTTCTTTTTCGTTAGGGATTGAAGATATCGTTATCTTTGTACAGAATATAAATGTTATGATTGTTTTAATCGCACAATTTAGATTATTTTATAAATGTAAATAAAAAGATTAATTAATATTATTTTATTGTTAGATTTTGCTAATATAATTATTGCTGTCATCAAATAATTACAAATAGTTTAATAGTACATTGTACAACAAGGGGCGAAAATGGACTCTTCCAAGCGAGGATGATGTTTGGACACGAGTGCTCAAACATCATCCAAGTCTGGAAAAGCACAGTCGCCCCTCGTTGTTCACCGTGCTTTTTATAATAAGTGTATAAGGAAGACCATTTTTGACGCCTATGAAGTGGATTGAGAATGGAGTTTTTCGATTCGTCCACTACGGTGTGCGTGTATAATCGCGAGAGTCTATAGTATACGTTTCGATTGTAAATATGAACTAATGGGGCGAATATTTAAAATCAATTATTTTGAATTACAATTAATATGTGTGTGTGTTAATATTCTTTTAGTAAAGCTTTTTAAATGTAGTAAATCAATATTATAATAAACTGAAAATTTAAATATTTTGGAAATTGTTTCAACAGTTTTTAACGATTTAAAACTTTAGTAAGGAGATGAACAAAAAAAAATGATTCGAGCGGACCATTTTCAGTCCGCTCGATTTCCGATTCTCCGATTATTGTAGGCTCGTTCTACCTATGTAGGCGGCGAAAATGGATTAATTGATACATGTATTGTGATCAGGAACTCCCGCTCTACTTTTTGTGTGACGCAGGGAAAACCCCATTTTCGGCTCAGTTTATAGGCGCCAAAAATGGTCTTTTTTATGCACGTGTTATAAAAAAAAAAAAATTTTTTAATATTCAAATTTATTTTTATTTTATTCTATAAGTTTTAAGCCAGCCCTGTGTACTAGTAGCTATAACTACTTTCATAGAATGTTGGATGTATTGAATATATTCATTTATACTCGACGGTAATTAATTCTTATGAAACGTTTTCGAAGCCGTGCTTTTGATTGGTTACAATTTATCAATCTGACAATCTTATTGGAGTATTCCAAAAACGTTCCATAAGAATTAACTACTATCGAGTGTACATCTAGTTTTTATAAGTATATTAAATAATGACACGTCAAATAATTAAGGGGTTGTCGGCGCAAAAGCTTTGCAAATTGACCACGGTGTATTTTGTATTTTCAAACTTCTAAAAAAACAGAAAGTCCTATCGAATTTTTCTTTCAGTAGAACGATTCATTAAACTTAACACTACGGCGCTACAGACTCGGTTTTTCATTTGCAAGCTCTATTTAAAAAGTTTTATGCAAAATCAGATTTTAAGGTTGACGCTGCAATCGCATAAGTACGACGAAGTACGCGTAAAAATCTGTTCGTATTCCCAAGATTTTAGAAGAACGAAATGTCCGAATGAAATTTTCTTTCGGTAGAACGATTCATTAAACTTAAAGTAGTTCACTCAAAAAATGAATATTCTTACAGATTGCTGCAATTTTGTGAATATATTCTATTAAGTGCTCTCTATAACGTGGTAAAATTGATTACTCCCTAAGCGGTATGATTTTTTATTTTAACATTTGAAGCATAGGCTATGTCTAAATTTAGTGTACATTTTGTTTAATTACGAAGAAAAAAAACTTACATCCTTTTGAAAAGCTAGGTCATATGTAAAATCATAATACAAATCAAGAAAATAAAAAATTTGATAGGGCAAGCGGTGCTTTTTGAAAAGTTTCAGCAATCGAAAGTTTCAATTCTATGCTATCAGTATATCTGTATATGCGCGCAGTGTTTCTCAGTTTTCTAAGTTTTGAGGATATTTGGTGCTTAAAACACTTTTTATCAATATTTTATCAAGCCACATTATACAGATCACTATGTATGCTGGATACCCTGGGCAAGATTCATGAACGCATAATCTGCGTAAGGATGGACTAGGCCATAGAAGGACCAAGTGAACTTGCAGAGCATCAATACAGCTTTAGGAAGGAATGCTATCCCTTGGATGTCGTAAATTTAGCGATGGACGCAGCACGAACAGCGATATAAAAGAGCAATGATGGTAGGATTTAAGGATGATATAACAGTGGTAGTAGTAGCAAAGAACAAAGACGAAGTAGCTGAAATTGGTAACAAGGCAATTTGTATAATTTACAACTGGGTAACGGAGATAGGTCTAGAGCTTGCCAGTCATAAAATAGAGACTATCCTTATATCTAGAAGGAAAAAACGGGAACGATAACACTGATAGTGAGAGGACAGAAGATACCCTCCCAGCTACCCATTAAGTACTGGAAATCACCATTGACATCAGACTACTGCTCAATGTAGTAAGACCAACGCAGGGACAAAGGTTAGTCCTAGCCAGTGTAACTACATGAATTATATAATACGGTGCCCCAATATGGGCGGACACCAGGTTGGAAAAGCTCTATGCGCGAAGGTTGTAAACAGTTTATAGAAGGAATGCATTGCAGGTCACTTCTGCTTAACCACGTATCAAAAAGTATCAGAAGATGCAGTGTGCGTCATTTCAGGTATGTTGCCTATCAAAGCAGCACACGAAGTGCCTATGGAGGAGGAAGAGGAGGTTCATGCGAAGGAACTCCCAGAAGACAATACGGACCAGGAGACTGACAATAGTGAAGAGAGTGAAGAGGACGATGAGGCCGATCGAGCCGCTCATCGTTGCTACATCGAGAAATATTTGATGATATGAGTCACTCGCTTATCGATGGCGAGAACACCACTACAAACAATTCGACGCAGGTGGGCGGAGGCGATAGCAGCGGTCGTGCTGGTACCGCTCCGTCTATATCAGTAAGTGAAGAGAATAAAATGGATTTAGAAGCCAAAAATAATATATTGATTCCGAGGGTAGCTATTAAACTCGCATTGCGATCCCGAAGACCACCATTCAAACGCAAGGATATTTTGGATTGGTAAGAACTGGTGATCAACAATTTTCATACGTTTTTAACATGTTTAGCCACGAGTTGCAATGATATGATAGGTATGACAATATCAACCAAAAGTTTTGAGCATGGGTCTACAGTGCTTTCTTATAGAACTGCTAATAATTTTTCAAACGCACATCTGTGTGTTCTGGTTAGCGTACTCTGTCCGAGTAATAATATTTTATTTTATGATGTTACTCTGTCTATTACAGACATAATTGTTGGGATGCCTATAGACGCTAATAAAAATAGTATGTTACGATACGAGTGCACGAAGTAGGTGATTTTTGCACGAGCATATTCGCTGCTGCCTCGCTATGCTTCGGCGACAAAAAAGTGTGATGATCACCTACGCGCACGAGTATCGTATACTATTTTTTGACACAAGTGTGCAAATCTACATTCTTAGCAGATAAGCGTGCGTAAAATTCAAACTGTCGCTCACTCCGTGCGCGTAACCTGTTTTTCGCGCACAAGTGTAAAAACCAGGAGTTTTGCGCACGCTATGCAGCTAGGAAAAATCAAATTTCGCACACAGTGTCAAAAAAATATAATTAACATAGATAGATCAACATTCAGTAGTAGACATAAGTATTGCGAGATTTAGGAATGTCAGTTCAACCGAGTAAAGCGCCGAAATCCGTATATTGCCAAATACGTGGTCGAGCACGTCTTAATATAAAAAATTACGCTAAATCCATGTGAGGCTGTTTTCAGTGATCGTACGGAGAATGTCGCCATGCATTGCGCTGTATAGAGAGAGAGCAAAAGTATACAGTACATCGACGTTTGTTCTTTTTATTTCTACACGTGTAAACAGTGTGTGAACGAGGATTTCCACTAGGCCATTCTAAGATTTTTGTCGTTTCGTAGTGCGACGCATTAAGAGGTGGCAATAACAATGACTTGCAGCAGATCGAGAGTTAGATTAAATGCAGCGTTTTAACGCTACAAAATTTATCTATGCCATTGCTTCCGGTAAAAATGCTCAACCAACTTTTGTTTGCACTATTCATTTAGGACATGGGTAGCCGACAAGTTGCGAAAAGTGATCACTTTAGGCTATCTCATATTGTATCCTCGCAAGAGAGAAGAGCAGCTCATCGTCGTTTGTGTCGACTGCTTTTTAGGCACGACCGCGACACGGAAGTGCCTTATAATTTTGTTATCGAAAAATGTGTGAGGTGCCATATCTCACACAATTTAAGACCAATCAGGCTGAAATTTTAGGAGGAGTCTCCTCTTGCACAAACCTAAAAACTAATTTTTTGTTATCCCGATCGTCTACGTTTTTTTCAAATGCAGACACAATTTGTTCAATTTTTGTGTGTTTTTGAATAAAAAGTTTAGTGTTACATTATTAATACGATTATTTTTGAGAGACTTTTATCAATCGGGCAAAATTTGTGTGCGAATTTCTCTCGTAATAGCAAGGTGCCAAATTTATTTTAGGCTTGATCCTGCATGTATACGCAGAATGCGGTCACATCCAAAAATCTCTAAAAATGTTTTTTTTTTTTTTTTGTTGGCTCTAACTCGAATTCTATACAGTCTACAAAAAAAAAGTTAAATAGATAAGTTGTAGATCTCGTAGAAATACAACCTTTTCCTATTAACACTTAAGCGTAAAAATGCTTTCAATTTAAGCTAACAGGCCAAAATCGATTTTTTTATAGCAATAAACCTTGAATGTAAAAGTTGTAGATATTTTGAAAACACAACTTTTTACAATAGCTTATTAAACAACAACCCTAGAAACGATTTTTGATACACATAATTAAATAACCCCTATCTGGCCCATAAGCTTTAATTGATTGATTTAATCGAGCGTCAGCGGTCGTGCCTTACACGCAAAACGCGAATCGATGCAAGGCGGCATGCCACCGCGGCCGTAAAGCCGTGTGTGGCGCGCTAGTTAATGTTGAAGTAGCAGGCATCGGGTTATCCGACGTACTGTATAGATGATGAAACAAATCAGGAGCTCATCGAAAAGTATTACGGAAAATGAGGTATTCTCGACGCGACAAAGATCGAGAAAACGCAGTGCTTCGCGCTGTTGCCAAGCAATGCTTAAATTTATTCTAGAGCGAATTCGGCTAGAGAAATAAATTGAAGCAGACTATAGCGTGACAAAAGAAAGGGAACAATTGCTCTAATTTCTTGTCACGGAAAACAATAAAGTTCTATCGATTCTTTTCGTCAATGCAGAGTTGCTCTACGTAAACTGGCAATAGAAAATGCTGTGATAGCGACACCGTACACTGTTGTAGCAATTGCTACTTATACGACATCTCAGGTGTAATTGAAATCATACGTGTTTAGAAAAACTTAGTACACGGGCAATGTATTTTGAAACTGACTCCTGCATTTTCTTAAACAATCCTAGACTGAATTTATTTTCAGTAGACCAAAATTCTATGGCTTCTGAGCTGTGGTGCCAGCTATAATAGAACAATATAAAGTTAAGGGTATACAAATAAATTTTTCTGATTCTTGTAAAACGGATATTATTCTAATTCTTCTAAATTATTTTCCTTCTATTCTTTTGGATTGGAGAAAAAATAAATTCAGTTCTTCTTAATAGATAGCGTTGCTTTTCTACCTCCGTAAAGGAAAATTGTGCAGTTTTTATGGTGATGAGTGCTTAAATGAACGCCATTGTCAAAATTAGTTTGCTCGATTTTGTTCAGGAAACTTCGATCTTAAAGATGAACCTTGCCCTAGAGGGCCAACCGTTGGAACAGACGATGAAATTCTTGAAAAATTAAAATAGACTGACACATTTCATCTCGCGACATCACCATGGAACTAAACATCGACCATAGAACAGTTTTAAACCATTCACATAAAACTGGATACAAAAAGATACTCGATACTTGGGTTCCACACAAATAAACGTCAAAAGATTTAATGGACCGAGTTTCCATTTGCGAATTTGTGCTGAAACGAAACAAAATCGAACCATTTTTGAAAAACAAATAATTACGGGCGATGAAAAATGGATCACGTACGACAATCATGTGCGAAAAAATAGTAGTTGAAGCCCAGAGAAGCTTCACAAACAGTTGCGAAGCCCATATTGACGCGAAGGGAGGAGTTGCTAAATTTTTAGTGGGATTGAAAGAGTTCATTATTGTTTTCATTCAGGGTCAATTATTGTTCATCATGAGCTGCTCGAATCTGGACAAATCATTAATTCGACTGTCTACTGTCAACAACTAATACGATTGAAGCAGGTGACTGCAACCGATATACACACAGATAATCAACTAACATCCCGAGAGCGAGCAACTAAATTGCGATATGTATCGAGCGCCGAAAATCAGAGCGAGTGCTTCGACCTCTGTGTCAGCACTCCTCGCGCGCAAACCAGAACGCAAAGTATACGTGTTAATCCTTTGTGTCGCAGATGCTGATTGGGCTACCGCGATCTTTCTCATCTTCATTTCACAACTGCCTGTATCGACACCGAGGCATTAAAAACCCCGAAGTCGATCCACGCAGTGCCTTTTTACGCGAGTCAAACTGCTACCGCGAGCTGTACCTGATGAAAGAATACGAGGGCTATGAATCTGCGAGCATCGCCTATTGCGGGTGTAGAAAACACTCAAACTCTGCACGCAATTCAATAGTACACCTCTTCACCTGCTAGTCGAGAGTCCCGTGCCTAGTAGGAAAGGACCCGTCAATAAATCTGGCGTAAGTAGAAACACAGCTTAGATAAGTTCGAATAACTTGCCACGAGAAATCGTGTAGAATAGAAATGTCAGCATCTGTTACACTAGAAGGAGACTACGTTATCCAACGTGCGAGAGATCGACTATAATTGTAAGTCGCATTACTAGAAAATAATTAATATAGTTAGTGAATAGAACAACGTTAGTAAAACTATATTTAAACGAACATCATAACATCTGTCAATGCCTAAAACTGTCTGTAAAGTGAAGTGCTCTGGTCCTATGCCAATAACACAAAACATAACAATTTCGATGAATCTTGTGTCCATTTATTCCAAATAAAATATAAATATCAAGTAATATACCAAATTTCTAATAAATACCAACTACGTGGACATCAAAAAGGTAAGAACTAACAAAACATCGAAGCAGCACCACAAACAGCCACCAAAGTCCGCTCAGGTAACACAGCACGGACAGGATCCTGCCCGGACAGACAAGCATCCGATTAAGAGCGTTGAGTTTAACAGTAAAGAAATTATATTGTGCTAGCCAAAGACTCGCTTGCTCGTGCTCGCTCGTAATGTCGAAATTGATATTTTTAAGTTATAACTTAATTACAAAGAACAAACTAAAAATTAACATTTATAGGAGATATATCAAAACATACAATAAATATAATTAAATGTAATAATCAAAAGTTATTATAAAATTAAAAAGTAGATCAATTTATATCTTTTTTAATATACAATCAAGGACTCAAATGCTCGTTGTATTTCAATCCTAAACTTTTTTAATATAATAAATACAAAGAGAATATATTAAAATTGTTAACTTTTTGTGAAATTATTTTAATGAATTTTATTTTATTATCAATTTTATAAAAGTAATAGAAATTACATAAGTGTCATTGGGGTGCGTTGTAGCATGGATTGGAAATGTTTCAATAAAGTTTGATGATTTTTATTTCATCATATTATATTTGTTATAATATTTAGTATACTCAAAAGATTTTATATACATTATAATAAAAATGGATTCTTTATTTTTATTTATCTATTACTAAACGAATATTTCATTTGAATTGTATTTTATAAGAAAATTATATCGTGCATTTGATTTTTAGTAAATTACAATTAATGTTACAAATGGCTTTTAAATGTTTTACGGAAAATTTCCAACTAATTTTGAATGTATCAACGAAGTAGTTGAAATACTAAAAGAACTTTTATGCACTAACAATGTTATTGATAATACTTATGGTGGTAGCTTTAATAAACAAAATATTAACGAAAGAGTAATTTTATCTCCAAAAACTACAGATGTACTAAGTCTAATTAATGAAATTCTATCAAAAATGGAAGGTAAAGTTAAAGAATATATTAGAATAGATTTAACGCTTAATGATAACGACAGAAATTTAAGAACTGATTTACCATTTGATTTTATAAATTCACTAACACCAAATAGCCTTCCACTACATAAATTAAAATCAAAAGAAGGAGCAATTGTTACATTATTGAAAAATATAAATTAAAATGATGGATTTTATAAGCGGGTCAAAATTAAAAGTTGATGCAATGTTATAATATTATATTTATGCAAAAATAATTGATGGGAGTGAAATGAGAAATAAAGTATTGAGTATTTAATATAAATCTAATCTTAATTACATATTAAAAAACCCTTTCCTAACGTCGCTCGTTTAAAATATATTCTGCAATAGTGATAAAATAAAAGTTTTGTTAAAATCTTATTTCTTAATTTTTGATAATATTAACAAAAAATGTCTTGATGATGATCATAAAATTTTTATTAATAGGCTGTTTCCAAGTAAAGATAATTTACACATATCTTTTGAACAAGAACACTATCATTTTTGCTATAGCATTTACAGTCTAGAAATCATAACTGTAATATTTAAGAAATCTAAGTGTAGTGGACAATGAAAGCTTAACCAATATATCTTGAGAGTTGTTTGAAAAATTTAGAAGTATTTTCAAAAGTTTACAGTAATTTAGACGGTCTCTCAGAACATAGTGGAAGCCTTTTTAAAGCTTGCATTAAATTATGCTGAAATTTTCATGAAATCTTAAGAAGTTCTCTGAACCCTTACTATAATCTTTCTCAAAAAGTTAAACGGTCTTTTTAAACTTTCTCAAGCTTTCAGTAAGCTTTAATTTATATTACTGCAACATCTGGTAAAATATTTTAAAAAGATGGTAGTAATAGTACTGGTAACTAGTACACTAGGAAGTACTAGTAATATTGACTGAATTATTTCTGAGGTTAAAGTGTCGCGTAAAAGGTTAGTCGAGTTTGACGACAATTCATTGATTACAACAATTCTTCTATTTGTCAAAATTAATTGTGCCTTTAGCAACTAAATTACAAATACGGGGGCACACCACCTGAACCAAATTATTTTTACTATTCTTAGACATAATTATTTTTATTTTGATGGTTTTAGACCTTCTATATACCTCTATAATACCTACGTATAGTAGGGAGTCTATAATTCACTGACCGTAAGATTCCAAAGGAACGAATGGCCCAAATGAGCTCAGACTCCAAGATATTGTGTAAAAGTACATTAGTTATGGTACGAATGAGGGGATTTGATTTAAATTCCACAGAACAAAAATTACATGATAATTATGTTCAAATTAATCAAAAATTGATAAAAAATCAGTACTATGCATATAAAACTTTTTCTATGAAATTTAAACCAAATCCCCTCATTCATACCATAACTAATGTACTTTACAACAATATTAGACTTTGAACAGCGCGCTTCGCGCGCCCTTACCTTGTACGGGGCTCGGTCTATTTCGTATGAGGGAAATCGTCCCGAAGCCGTTTTCCCTCGATGAGGCGGAGAATATTCTCGACGCCAACGGCAAATCTCCGTTGACAACGCAGAGTCCCTTGACTCTGCTTCTGCGAGTATGCGAACTCGCACGTGTGGCTCTCTTTAGCCGCTGTTGCACCTTCGGCAATAGGTTCGACTGCTCAGATGATGAGCTGGACGACTGGTTGCAGCGCCCGCGTAGGCGGCGGTATTCGCGGGGAGGAAAAGAGGAACAAGAAAGAGTCGACGCGGTTAAATAATAAAGTCGAAAATCAAAAGACTAAGTAGTTATTATTCAACCGATTAAAACGAGAAGTTACAAATAAAACAAAATGCGAGACAAAACAAGTGTGTGATTCGCCGCGAGAATATAACGCGTGATTCGCGCGCAAGCGAGAAGGCCTTCCCAGGTGCAGCAGCACTGAGTCGCAGAGTGTCAGCCGCTGCCGATCACCCGAACATCCACAAATAAGTACTATGGACTAAGCCCTACTTACTCGTCGCTCTCGCTTAACACACTTGCGCTACGCAGTGCACACACAAATCACCCTCGGAGAGGTCGTGCCCAAAGCGCCTGGAGGTCGTCTCGTCCTTCCTTCCTGGACAGGGCTGGGTGTAGACGCCGGTTGTCGTCGGAGGCGCTGTCGTTCGCGAGAACACACACTCCTTCACTTTCTTTCAATCCTCAATTAATTACCAAATTATAATCGCCGATGCGCACGTGTCTACAGCCGGAAGATATCTCCTCAATTCTCTCGGCTCGAAGACGCGCGGCACGTGCGCAAAGGATCGTTTCACTCTACACACCGAGTCAACCCCTTTCCCCGCGAGCGTCTCTCTCGCTGCTCTCGCAGCAGCTATCCTAGCAGCCGCGCCGTGGTGTTTCGCGCTATACAAGTTGGGGTCGCAATGTTCAACTCGTTACAACCCCCCTCTAGAATCGACTAATCACCCCGATGACGATTATACCTAAGACGAATCTAACTAAGCGCGAACACGATAAGGGACTAGAGTGTTCTAAGTGAAATAAATACACGTTCATTTCGGCCTAAACCGGATCTGGTATCATTTATTTGGCCTTATATTTTAACACGTTAGGGCACTTGTTGCTGCGGGACACGTTGGGGTGACCGCACATAAAGCACGCCTTCTGCGTCGTCTTTTCGGTCGGCATCCCTTGTGATGTCGGGCGTACTGCGCTCTTAGCGCGCGAGCGGTCCTGGCCCGCCTGCTGGTTACGGCCAGGGGGCTGGTAACGCTGTGCTCGGGCGCGAGCTTCTGCAAGGGCGGCTCCAGACTTTGCCACCTCTTGCTCTGCTTCCTCACGAAGCCACTCCTCCTTCGCGCTCCAAGCGCTTGCGCCGCTCTGCCATTTGGTGGCGCGCGTTCTCCGCAGCGCGATACGCGGCCCTCCCTTCCTTCAGGATGGGGTCCCATTTTCCTGCGCACTGGCGGAAGGCTTCGCCGTGCTGGCGCAAACCCTGGCAGTAGAGGCGGTAAGCTGCCCTCTCAAGATTGCGTGCGTCGAGGGACGTCTCTACGGCTTCTTCGAATCTGGCGCTATGCTGTCGCCACACCGCCATTTGCTCAGGTAAGGACTTCTTCTCCTTGGCTGGAGGCGCTGGTGTTGGCGCCGTCTTCTCCTCCCGTGGAGGGTTCGCCGATTCGGCGCTGGCGTCCCCGAGTGGGATGGGGGGACGCTCCAACAACGCCGCTATTGGGTGACGAGGCTGGTCAGCGAGTTGCTGCTGTGTGCGAGGACGCTGTAGCGCAGGCATCGGCCTTGCTTCCTAGTCAGCATCCTCAGGGGAAACTAGTGGACGGCGCCACTCCTATAGCGCCGCTGGGTCATGACTTTTTTATATAGGGATCCTGGAGTTTGAGCTCATTTGGGCCATTCGTTCTTTTGGAATCTTACGGTCAGTGAATTATGGACTCCCTACTATACGTAGGTATTATAGAGGTATATAGAAGGTCTAAAACAAAGGCAAGGTAAAACAAAATAAAGGTAATTATGTCTAAGAATGGTACAAAAAAATTGGTTTATTAATGTAACTATTTATAAATTTTTGATGAAAAATTTTGATCTTAATTGCAAAGGTGGTGTGCCCCCTTAAACAAAGTCAAGTTTATTATATGTAATCATAATAAAGATAAAAGAAAAAACTGTTTTGTTTATCAAAGGGATTATTTAACTTAAAGTTTTAGTTATTTTATGATCAATTAGGAACAACTCTCAAGATACTTACAACGTAACTGGCCATGTCTGTTCGTTTTACTTATGGTATTGTTGATTGGTAACTTATTTATGTATTTAAACTTTATAAAATAGTTATTTTTACAATGATATAAAATCAATGTAGATACCACATCAATTTGCAAACATAGTTTAAAAAAAATTTGTAATATGATGTAATATGTTTTCCTTGTATCTAAACAAATTATAGAAATTAGATATAAGTTATGAAAATTTTATTTATATATTTATAAATAAAAAATATGTAAAAACAATTTAATTTAAAAAAATTTATATTAATTTTTGCATACCATAAAACTCTTTAAATATACCATATAATGTATGTGCTAAGTTAAAATATCGATAAATTAAATATTACATTCTAATAGATACCCTAGTGGAAAAAAATGTAATAAATTGTAATAAAACGTAAAAAAATGTAAGAAAATGTAAGAAAGTGCACCTTTTGGTTGGATTTTGAACCTTTTTTCTCACACGTTATGGTACACTTTCTTACATTTTCAGATTTGTTAACTGTTTTTTACATTTTATTATATTTTATTACATATGTTATTTTTTTGTAATTGTAAGAAAAAGTAAAAGAATGCAAGCAGAACTACGAAATTAAAAAAATCGATATTTTCTTATATAATATTACGCGTACAGAATATTTTTTACATATTGTTTTCTTCTTACGTATTTTTGCATTTATCGTTTCAAAGAAGAGACCCTCATGAAATCCTGGATCAATTGATTGGTAATAAATTGTAAGAAAACGTAACAAAATGTGATAAAATGTAGAAAACTGTGATAAAACGTAAAAAAGGTCCAAAATCCAACTAAAACGTACAAAATAGTATGATTTGTTACATTGTCTTATATTTTATTACACTTTATTACATTTTTTATTTCCCCTAGGATAAAAAAAGAAAATTTTAGTTATTCACCAATAAACAAAATAAACTGGCATGGCAAGTTACGTAGCTGTAAAGACCGTATTTGATAGGAATACGGGCTGCGTGAGTTTTACAAATAATTATTTGTAAAACTCGCGAGAGCTTTATTGTTACTAGAGATACTTAAGTTGAATGGATGGACTAGATATATAGATATACAATGTATATCTAATTGCACAAGTGGACGCGAGACTGTCGCCTTAGTGGGACATGCGCGGACACTTTCATGCGCGGACTGTAGGCTGTCCGCTTTTGGTAGACGATGCTGAGTCCGCTTTTATACTTACGCGCGGGCGTTGTGCTTGTCCTGAGGTTCTTACCTTTGTTACTATTGGTTTTATAGGCACTTGATTATCTTTCTGTTTACTTCTTTAGGATGTAGGTTATTATATGGATCACTCTTAATTAATAGAATAATAATAGTAGAAACTGATTAAATTGTTATCTTTTTTTTATTGGGGGCAACCTAGAACTCGGCAGACAATACAGTTTCTTACAGGATGTTATTGCTTGTGCGTAGGTATCTTATAGTTACTTTGATGTTGCTACAATAAAACCTAACTTACAGTATATTTTGTTCTGATACGTGACCTGAACTGGATAATCCTTCGTGGTACGACAGATGCTAATTGATCTTACTCTACACGATTACTCGTGGCTGATTTATGTACGGTAAATCTAATTTGCTCTATGGGTTCCCACTAACGCCGGTCTGCTACCGACGGGCCCTTCGCTTGTTGCACGATGCAAACTCTCAAATCAGAAAACAAGGAGTTCTACTATAACTTGTACACAGAGTTTGAGTGTTTTCTAGGCACTCAATAGGCGATGCGTACAAAGGTATAGCACTCGTACTCGCTAACCGGGTACAGCTACACGACGACAAGTTACTTATACAAAAGGCGCTCCGTGGATCATTTCCTGGCTTTTTAAAGCCTCGGTGACGATTCAAGGAGTTGTGAAATTACGTGAAACGCGGCAACGATCGACCAATCAACACCTGACGTGCAACGACGATGTACAAAAGTAAGTCAGTAGTACGCGTGTATAAGAAACGCTGACTCGTAGGTCAAAGTGCTAGCTCCGATGTTCGGCGATTGGTTTTGTGCTGTTGCAATCGGTTTAGTATACGTCGTCTGTATGGGTACACTAATGCAGTCGTACAGGCGATGTATGTGTGTATATATATATATATATATATATATATATATATATATATATATATATTTATTTATTTATTTATATATTTATTTATTTATTTATTTATTTATTTATTCGTAATTGCTAAGGTGTATAAACGTGGGACATTACATAGCAAATATCTTGAAAGTTGTTTCTATAATTGATCATTATATAACTTAAACTTCCAGGGGGATCTCCACTGATTTTTAATTTTTCTTACCTTTTGCACCATCCATTATCAGCTTTTAAGGGCTTCATTGTTGTGATAAACGAAGGATACATACCAATTTTGGGCCATTTTAATCCACATATACTTAACTTATGATATACAAACCAATAATAATCATTAAAATTCAAGATTTTTGAAAAAGTTACTTGTGCAGAGGGCTTCGACTAAAACAATCACAAATTTTAACATAACATTTTGAGCCGTACTTAATAAAAATTAGTATTTTTTATTACGATAATTCTCATTGTTTATCTGCAATAAATCAAGAAATTATTAAAAAGTAATATTCTTTAAAAACCCCATAATTTAATAGTATTAATATTTGAACAATTTTTTCAGAACAGATACCTCAAATAAAATTCTAACTTTTTTTAAATGTTCTAAAGTGTAAGTTAAAAATTTTCAAAAGGATTAATATAAATGCCTCGTGCAAGGAACTTTTTTAAGTCAAACGAATAAGTTACGAGAAAAATGCGTTTAAAGTTTTATTTTTGCATGCAATCTAATATAAAATGTTTTTACTCAATCGCCTATAACATAAGTATAACTTTAAGTTTTTACATCAGATTGGTTTCAAAATGTTTATAAAACTATAAGCAATTAAAATCATAAATAAATTTTCGAGTTTTTGGCAAAAAATCAGTCGAGATCCACGTTAAGTAAAATAAGCCCTTTGATGAACAGAAGAATTTTTTGCTTCATCTTCATTATGATTAGATACAATAAACTTGACTATGTTTAATTGATCTTAGTTCTTTTTTATCTCTAATTTAGTTACTACAAGACACAATTAATTTTGACAAATACAACAATTTTTGTAATTAATTAATTGTCATCAAACTCGCCTAACTTTTTTGAAAGTTAATTTTTTTTAGAGATTTCAAATCTATTTAGTGAATTCTTTTGTGTTTCATATTGCGTACCATCTAGACATCATTATCGGCCACCTTGTACACCTAGACGATGTCCTCGTATGATTTTTTTCCCATTCTCCAAAAACGACAAAGCGCCCCACCTAGACCTCATGATCGGCCACCCCGTACATCTACCTAACATTTAAATGATTTTTACACCAAACACTAAACACCATGGTGCGAATTATCTAGACCTCGTCATTCTCCTGTTAAAAAATGACGTCATTAAATGACGTTATTAAATGACGTTATAAACTGACGTCGTTAAATGACGTTATTAGACGTATCACAAATTTGAAACAAAAAATAAATGACATATTTATGTAGTATCTAAAAGTCCGAAATAGTTAAAAATTGATAAAAAAAGGGGTTTTACAGGTGCTACCATCTGGATGGTAACTCCAGAGTTACAAAATAATTGCATTCGATATAGAGTTGATATTATTTGCACAATAACACACTATAACGACGCAATTCTGCAGAGGGAAACAATATTTCCTGTTCGCAGGTCCGGATTAAGAATACTAAAAATACATGAGTACTGGCTAGTTATTGTTGTTTCTTCAGTTATACAACGTACCTTACAATCTCCATTCATGCTTAAGAATAACATGAAACCATGTCGGACTTCCAGACACGTTCATACTATCCTTCTCATTCATACAAACGTAGGTTGGGTTACAAGAATCCTTAGGCTCTCCTTGTCCCAACTCTGATGACAATATATATTATTTTCTAATTAAAAAAAATCAACAGTGGTATATAATCCTTTTAATATTAAAATATAAAAATTTTGTTAACATTTTCTTAATTATTAGTAAGTGATTCTATGATTTGGTCATTTATACGAGTACTGCTACGAGGGCATTAAGGATCTCATTAAATAAGATTATATTGCACAATTTTTTAGATTCTATGTTTTTGTATTGTAATTTGGTATTGTAAAACTTAACATTTAAAATATTATATTCTAACTTTGTATAATGACACTTTTCATATTTCGCACTAAAAAAAAAAACGTGTGCGTCACGGGACGCCCGACAGAAGTGATAACTTCATATGATATTTATAGTAACTATCAAATATAGAACTTGTTTAACGCATGATGGCAATAATAATTTTATAGTTATATTTTTTGTTAATCTAATAATTTATAAATGGATCAGGAATAAGTAAAATATTTTAAGTAAATATTATTCTTCTACTCGAATTTCTACATTATTTATACTTACAGTGTAGTTAATGTCAAATAATAAATCAAATAAGTAATTCTGATTTTTTTCAGAATTTTTGACGCAAATTTTAAAAATTTTTACGTCATATTTAAAATTTGTGCAGTGCTGCCCCTACAAAATTTGAGGAAAAAAAAACGCGTCCGAGATACGGCGTTTCCGAAGCCTCGACTGAGATACGGCGATCCCGAAGCCACCGCCCGGATACGGCGTTCTCGAAGCCGCGGCTGAGATACGGTGATCTTCCAGTCAGCCGTCGATATACAGTATGCGAAAGAGAGAGGACATGTAGACGCGAGCGAGTGAGAGAGAGCGAGAGAGAGAGAGAACACGTACCAGTAGAGAGAGAAGAAAGCGGGCGCAGAGTGGGGATGTCTCCGCTGAGCCGCCGTATGCGTGCGAGAGAGGAAGCAAGAGACCGCAGGGTGGAGATGTCTCCGCTGAGTCGCCGTATGCGTGCGAGAGAGAAGGCAAGAGACGGCAGGGTGGGGATAGCCAGACATAACGGCGCCGTAACGCATTCCAACCAATTCACTCCGTCCCATAAGAAGTTATCACTTCAAAAAAAAAACAAAGAAATACACAAAGAAAAAGAGTTTGGAAGCTAATTAGAAGTTGAATGTACTTTGTGAATCCGGAGGATCGTGAAAGATTTTTTTTTAATTATTGTTATTACATGTAAAGGGGGCTTAATTATTTGAAGAATTAAAACATTGGAGAATGTTACATACGCAGCATTACACGAAGTAGTAGTAGCTAGAAAATTAATAACCACCGATGGAGAATGGGATAAATGCTTGGAAAAAACAATCAAGGTTGAATTTCCTAAAGCTTTGTGTAACCTGTTTGATCATGTATATGTATTTCATAACCCAGTAAATGTTAAAGAATTATTTGAAAAATATGAAGCATATTCTCACAGTCCATTGTTAACTAAAAAAATACGTGAAAATATCTAACTGAAACATATCAATTCTATTTTAACAAGTCATGGGTATATACTGACTTCAATTAACCAAAATTTAGTGAGAATGTTAAGGAAACCAATTATGAAGAATTGTATGCAACAAATAAAATTAAAAATGATTCATTATACAATAAAAGCTCTTTAACGAATAAACAACGTGAAATTTTCGATGCAGTAATAAATAGTGTAATTAATAAAACTAATCAAGTGAAGTGTTTCTTTATTCATGGACCTGGAGGTTGAGGAAAAAGTTACTTACTAAATACAATTATCACTCATTTAAATGAAGAAAAAATAAGTGTTTAACCTGTAGCATGAACTGGTATAGCAGAAAATTTATTAATCAATGAAAGAACTTCACATGTAATTTTTAAATTACCATTAAATATAAATGAAGATTCGACGTGCAACGTTACTCCCAATTCAATATATCGACAAAATCTGGGAAATGTAAAAGTTATAATTTGGGATGAAATAACAATGACATTAAAACGTTTTTCAGGCAGTGGATAAATTATTTGAAGACTTATGTAAAATGATATTGAATTTGGTGGCAAAGTAATGATTGTAGCAGGTGACTTCTGACAAACACTACCTGTTGTAAAACATGGGAATCGAACAAAAATTATTGAAAATTATGTGAAAAATAGACATTTATGAAGTAAATTCCAAATAATGACTTTAAAAGATAAAATGAGAGTTAGTTATTGTGACAAAGAGTTTAAACAATGGCTATTAAAAATTGAAAATACTCTAACAAAATTAAAATGGACAATGATGGAACTTTACTTTTAAAAGAATTATTATCAATTAGTGATATCATTATAGAAATTTATGGAGATTACTTTAATAATAATGATGCCAAAAAAAAAGAGTATTTTTATCGCCGAAAAACAATGATGCACTAAAAATTAATAAAAACATTTTAAATAAGATGCAAGGTGACGTAAGAGAGTATCTAAGTGTAAAGTCATGCAAAGATGGCAATGAAGAGATGTTATCAATAGAATTTTTAAATTCACTTACGTCTAATGGCATACCGCCTCATAAGTTACGTTTAAAAGTAAGTGCTCTTATTATTCTGCTGATAAATTGAAATTGAAATAATGGACTTTGTAATGGCACTTGATTAATAGTAAGGAAAATGATGCAATTCTGTATACAGGCAGAAATAATTAGCGGTAAACAATTTGGTAAAGTTATTTTAATACCACGAATTGATTTGACTTTTTTAAAAGAAGAAATTGCTTTTGACATGACAAGACGACAGTTTTTGTAAAATGTAGCTTATGTAAGGGTCCTCATCAGCTTCAAGCCTGTCCAAGGTTCAATAGTATGTCGGCTTTCACTCGTTTTGAACATTGTAAAAAGGAGAGATCGTGTTTCAATTGTTTGAGATCTGGACAATTTTTGGCTGATTGCACCTCTCAGAATCGTTACGTCAATTGTAAGGGCAGACACCATACGAAGATTCACTCGGATCGACGTCAAGGAGGAGAGACTGCGGAATCTTTAAATTCGACAGGTCAGAAGGGTTCTTCTAGCGCGTCTGGCAAGGTGGTTGGTGCAGTTGGTGCAGCTGATACTCCTGTTGTTCAGGAGACCGTTTTTGGGTGGATTTTGACGGGTAGAGCGTCTTCTAGTGCTGAGTCTGATAGAGCTCAGACTGCTCAGGCCTGTTATGTGGAAGTGGAGCCTTCGATTTCGTCATTGTTAGAGAGGTTTTAGGAGATGGAGGAAATTTCCACTTCAAAAGTTTTGTCCAAGGAGGATCAGTATTGCGAAGATTCTTTCGCGGATACTGTTTACCGAGATTCTAAAGGCAGATTTGTCGTTCGCTTGCCATTTTCTGAGAAGTTGTCAAAGGTTTCATTTGCACACACGAGGCAGATTGCTGGGGCATGTTTGCTCCGCTCAGAGAAGTGTCGAGAGCAGGATTCGAGAGTATATGGTGCCTATAGGAAGTTCATGGAGGAGTATCTAAATTTAGGTTATATGGAGCTTGTAAATAGTTCGCATCGAAGGGATAATACGTTCTACTTTACGCATCACCCAGTGTACTAGGCCGAGTTGGGACCGGAAGGCAAATTTCGTGTGGTTTTTAATGGTTCCTTCGGAAAAATATCGCTCAACGACGTTCTCTTAACTGGTCGCAAATTGCAGTCAGATGTCACGATTATTATTTCGATGTGGAGATTCTCGGAGGTTATGTTCACGACTGATATCGTCAAGGAGTTTAGGCAAATTCTCATTCACCCAGATGATGTTGACTGGCAAAGAATAATGTGGCGTTCTGACGTTTTGAAGCCTATCGAAGATTATAGGTTGTTGACGGTTACGTATGGTACGCGCTCCGCTCCATACCTCTCAATTCAAACTCTTCTTCAGCTGGCGAGTGAGGGAAGTGTAGTTTCCTTTAGCTGTACAGGTGCTCAGACACAATATGTATGTAGATGATGCGTATGTAGGCGCTGACAATGAGTCTGAGGCCATTGAGATTCGAAATCAGCTGATCAAGCTTCTGTCATCAGCAGGTATGGAGTTGGGTAAATGGGCGTCAAACAGTTCAGCTGTTGTGGCGGATATCCAGGCGGAAAAGAAGGAAGAGTTCGCTGTTGAATGGGATGAGGCAGTGTCTGCATTGGGCCTAAAATGGACACCATCGAGCGATTCGTTTCTTTTCGAGGTTAAGCTTCCAGTTTCTAGAAAAGTTGTGTCTAAGAGAGCGATTCTGTCAGAGATTTCGAGGTTGTTTGATCCACTTAGTTGACTGTCACCTGTATTAGTTAGGGCCAAACTCATGCTCCAGGATTTATGGATTAATGGTGTCGACTGGAACTCAACTCTCACAGGAGAACTTCTAGAGCAATGACAGACCTTGAGGTCTGATATTCCTGAACTGGCTCAGTTGCGCATTCTTCGTTGGTTTGGCTCTTCATCGCAAACATCGTGGGAGTTGCAAGGGTTTTCTGACGCATCTCAGAGAGCTTTCGTCGCTGCAGCGTATATGGTAATACCGGGGTAGAGATCGGCGTTGATTATGTCCAAGATGAAAATAGCTCCTATTAAGACGGAGAGTTTGCCTCGATTAGAGTTGTGTGGCTCGGTGCTGTTGATTAGACTGTTGAAGCACCTATTAGATGGACTTTTATTGAAGCCTGTTTCAGTGCATTGCTGGACAGATTCCAAGGTAGTGTTAAATTGGTTAAAGGGCCACCCATCGAGATGGTAGACATTCGTGGCAAACAGAGTCAGTGAGGTGATCACTACTCTGTCTGGGATGCAATGGCGTCATGTTAAGTCGGAAGGCAATCCAGCCGATTGCGCGACTCGAAGTTTTTCGTCGGAGCAGCTTCAGCAGTCTTCCTTGAGGTGGGAAGGACCTGAATGGATCAGAAATGATTGGAGGAAAGTAGATGGCAGGTAGATGTTTCGTTAGATGTAGTGAGTGCACAGGTTGCTGTTGGCTGGCTTACTTGGAGAAGTTTTCGAGTTTCCCGAAGATGTTGCGAATTTTGGCTTGTGTTTACAGATGGCGTTCGAATGCAGGCAAACCTAGAGGAAATCGCTGCACTGAACATTTTACTGCCGAGTAGATGGAGGCTGCTCGAGTCGGTCTGATTCGTTATGTGCAAAGTCAGCACTACGAGGAGGAATTGCGGTGTCTCAGAAGTAAACAACGATTATCATCTCGCAGTCACTTGCTGCGACTGGCACCATTTATTTGTCCACAGGGTTTGCTCTGAGTTGGAGGCCGATTGCAGCATTCGTTCTTGCAGTACAATGAGAAGCACTCGATTATATTGCCAGCATCCAGTATTATAGTCAAGAGGTTGATTGAGGAGGTACATCAGACTTTTCATGGAGGTATCCAGATGATGCTCAGTTCCCTCAACAGGACGTATTGGATTTCACGTGGGTTAAGAGTTGTACAAGGAGTTTATCGGCGCTGCCATAGATGTATTCGCTACGCTTCTCAGAGTGTAAAGCAGCAAATGGCACCGCTTCCATCATATCGAGTTACTCCCCAGCGAGTTTTCGCATACACCGGTCTGGACTATGCGGGGCCATTTCCAATATTATTCTCTAAGGGCAGAGGTGCCAAGTATACAAAGGGATATATAGCGATCTTTGTGTGTATGGTTGTTCGGGCCATTCACATTGAAGTGGTGTCTGATTTGTCCACAGCTGCGTTTCTAGCAGCGTCTAGCAGATTTACCGCACGGCGTGGACTTTGTAGGATGGTATTCAGCGACAACGGCATCAACTTCAAGGGCGCAGCCACAGAGATTGACAAGTTATTCCGACGAGCTTCATCAGTCTCGCAGGAGGTGTCAGCTGCATTGGCGAAGGACGGTATAGTATGGTCTTTTATACCTCCTAGAGCCCCTCATTTCGGAGGATTATGAAAGTCGACATGTCATTAACGTTCGAGGAAATGTCTACAGTTGCTGCTCAGATCGAGGTATGCTTAAATTCTCGGCCACTCTGCCCACTGAGCTCTGAGTCCACTGATTCGGTGGCGCTTACGCCTGGTCACTTTCTTGTGAACGCTCCTCTCAATGTATTGCCCGAGCCCTTTGACGATGTGAATCTAAAATCTCGCATTTGCAGGTGGAAGCTACTCTCGGTTATGAGAAACCATTTCTGGGAGTGATGGCGACTGGAGGTATTGCATCATTTACAGCAGAGAAACAAGTGGCTGACTCCTGGACGCCAGTTGGTCGTGGGCGATTTGATGCTTCTAAGTTACGAACTCTGCCCTCCATCTAAGTGACCACACGGAGAAAAATAAAACGTTGCGCTTACCTAAAACTTAAGTAACCATAACCTAAATTTTCAAGTTAGACAGTTCCAGTAAACCCAACTGAACTTCGTCGAGTTGTTGCAACCGAACTGTTCAGTAGATTCTACTGAAGTCTCTCGTAGAATTAACTTGATGACTACAGTAGCGACCCCCCGCTCGAATAAATGTTTGAATCGTGATTTCGTCCTATACGGATAATTTATTTTTATAAAAATGAAAAATATTACTTATTTTATAAATAAAATATTTTAGGATATCATAATATAGGTTAATAAAAGAATCTGTCTTGAAGAAAATATCCATTATTATAATTTTTATTCTATAGCATACATCTCGTTGCAATGTAGACAGAATTTTCTGTTTCAAAGAGTGGATAATGATCATTAAACGGTATGTTTAACTTAAAAGACTCCAACTCAATATTTCTTACTTTGGCGAAACAATTGTCTATACACGTACCGTTCTCACTGTTCTGAGATAGTCTTGTGATTCCTCTAAAAAATGGAGTATATTCGTTTTCAAAAAAATTATTCAGAAATTCTTGAGCGATTGTCTTTTCAGCTAAACCAATTTTGTCATAATTAGTTTCCCTTATATCAATAAAAAAATCTCCAAATATACATTGATTTTTATATTAACCTGTTTAGCCAGGAATTTTCAAAAGACCTTTTTTATCGTACAGTCTGACACTTTATGATCCGAAGAAAATTTATCCAGTACATTTTTGGAATACTGTACAATTGACTCTAAATTATCACATACGTTTAAATTAGACTTGAGTTTTATTTGTTCCTTTATGAAGGAAACGTAAGTATTAGTCGTAAAATCTATAAGTGTATTAATAAAATTTTGAGCAACTTTTCTAGGTATTGTTACCATAAAATTGTAGAGAAATCGACAACATTTCTTTCTCTAAGTTAATCATATTTATATATTAAAATTTTGAGTATTACCAAATAACTCTTATATTTTACTAATTATAAAATAATAAGGTAATAGTTATTTACATTTTATTATAAGTAAATAATTATTTTTTTAAATTATCAAGTTCTACGATAAATTGGTCCAGGACTTGATAATGTTTGCAAGCATTTAAATCGTTTTTATAAATGTATCGTTGCAGAAATGTCCATACGTGCTTGTATTCAAGGGAAAAGTCACATTGCAAAGCAAAGAAGCTTTTGTAACAATAATCTACTGCTTCGAGTAAATCTTTAGATTTGATTTCGAACTTATTTTTGTTTAGATATAAATATCGCTATCGATCTCTCCCTCAAGACTAAATTCGCCAATAAAAGCTACAAACAGTCCTATTTCTTTCTGTGAATAAATAACGTCCCTCTTTAAGAGGAATGCATCCAATTCTTCTTCTGTCTGTGAAAAAAATAATTATTTTAGTAAATACCGTAAATTCGTATTTTTTCTAGTATAATGTGTAGAACAAAAGATAACACGTGTATCGTGTAAATTAAGTTCATATTAAGTACGTATATAAAAAATGCTGACTATTTTATAAAATTATACAGAATTGTTTTATGAATTATTTTAAATACCAACATCTAAACATCAAAATAAAATCAATTACCTTAACATTGATGATGAAAGACTGCGTGACATCTGCAATACTATTACCAAATATTGGAATAACTTCTCCGTCTTTATTTCTTTTCCTACGGACTATTACCCCCAATAATCTGGGAAGGCAAAGTAATGAAACTATATAACCTTTTCCTGTAACGATTATTAAATAGTTATTCAGAGATCATCATAAATATTGAAAAATAAATGCAAATTAAAAATTTTAAATGATAAGCTGACTAAAATAATCTATGAAACGTATCTATATTAATAAATTCACCATCTACTTCTTTCAATTTCTTTTTATTTCGAGCTAGCGTAAGTATTGAATCAGATACTTTCTCCCAAGCCTTTATTAAGTTGTTACCAATGTCAGGATAAAATTGTTGAAAGTCTATGGATAACTATAAATGTATTATTAACAATTAGATAAAATCAAATTTAATTATAATTATAAATTTTAACATAAGTAATTTTACCAATAAATGACCAAAATTGGTGTTTAAACATTTGTAGAGAGCAAAATAATGGGCAATTTTTTTACACCTTTCTCGAGTTAGAGAAGTAGCTCGCCACTTTACATCCGCCTCCACAACATTTAATGGGATATCTGCATATATAAGTTTAATTATATAAAAAAAATAGTAGTATAAAAATGAATTTTTTAACGTGTTTTTTACCATCTACTAATTCATTCTCTTGAGAAATTATATTCAATGCTAACAATTTGCGGCGAAGGTTCAAGTATTTATCATACAGACAACCGCTTGCTTCAAAAACTTTTCAATTTTTTTCTTTCCTGAATGGAGTGTAGAAAATCGATCTATGTTCTTCTATCGATTCTTTAGGTGATTTAAAAATAGCGCTCAACTTATTTGCAAGCTCCAAAAATCTATCTTTTTTTATACTGAAAATAAAAACGTTTTAATGAAATACATTTTATAAAGAAACGATTTAAATTAAATACAGTAAAAAATTAAAATCCTGTAACTTCAAATTGGTACTCTATTAATAAGTCTGTTAACAAATGAGTGTTTAAGATTTGTTTCTTCTTAAACGTCGCTAGCACTATTTTACCCCTTACTGTAGATTTCAATAAATCAATTGTAGATTTCTTTTTTTCAGCTATAGTTTAAAATGAAATTAAAAGTAACTATTGTGAAAAAATATTGTAAAACCGATTTTTAGGAAAATAATACTGACTAACGACGGCGATCACATCCACTGTATTCCCATTGATATTCACAACATTATAATTCGACAGATTTGACAGATTCGCACTTAAATTAGCATCAGATGAATTTACGTCAGAAGGAGTTAGTGGATGTTGGACGTTTACGGTGCTTAAAGGAGGGGGACTTGGATTGGTTTTCCATGATTCCAATCTAAGCAAAAATTTGCGCTTAAAACCACATTCAATATTAGCAAACAATTTATTCACCAAACTCTCATCAATATTTTCGAATATCTGTTGGTCCACACCAGCTTGTGCAAACAACCATACGTGATTGTTAAACCGAAAATGATTTTATTAAATTCTCAAATTAAAATTTATAATGAATTAATAATTTAACATGATCCCCCCCCCCTTACTATTTTAGTCTGCATTATTCAGATAAACCGTATTGTATGAGATTACGTTAATATTATACTAAAGAAAGACATATCAAAAGTGTAATATTAAACATTCAGTTCGAAGCTAGACAGAAGTTAGAAATCGGGCATTCAGTTTGTTAGTAAGATCCACATATAACAATAATTGAATTGATTGAACTCAATGATATATTAGGGCAAACCATCACAAAGTAGTCTGCATAATTTCAAAGCCATAAGTCCTTTAGTTTATGTAAAACAGTTTAAAATATACTAAAAACAAAATCTCTTTAAAACTATTTTAACTATTGTTGTTCAAGTCCCAATCTAACCATAATTACATTACAATCCTTTGATTTTATATTAGATAAGGCCATTTCAAGGAACTATACAAATATTAAAAGCCCTCAATGCCATGGTTCATGTAAAAAAGTCCAAAATGTATCAGAAGTGACAATCTCTTTCATCGTTGACCAAGAAGTGAAACTGCATATAAAGTATTTTTAGTCAAGTCCCAATCAAACCTTGAGAGAGAAATACTTTGATTGTATACTAGATTAGGCTATTTCTAACTAGTATACAAATTTTCAAAGCCCTCGGTGCCATGGTTCATGTAAAAATGTGCAAAATGTGTTAGTAATGACAATCTCTTTCATCGTTGACCAAAAAGTGAAACTGCGTATAAAGTATTTTTGGTCAATCTCATTCGAACGTTAAATCCAGTGAAATAATTCGATTTTATATTAGATTCGGCTATTAATAACTAGTTTACACAGTTTCAAAGTTATTTTAAGAGTTATAGAGTTCTAAATAATATTAAATTCTATATAACCAATACAAAAATGTAAGTTTAGGCTTAAGATCAAAACTTACTTTCAAACCTCTTAATAAAACTTCCTAAATTCCATGCTTGTAACATATGACGTGTAAAATTATCCATTATTTATTTTGTTGCTACAAACATCACATATATAGGTATAATAAGAAATACTTGTTTTGCCATCAATAACATTCTAGGAAAAATCACATAAGTGTACGCCGTTAGTACTACACGAGTGTGCCTCCGTAACAGTAACCGAAAAGTTCAGTAGTATCTACTGAACTCAACATTAGCTCTCACAGAACAGGAGTTACTGAATTCACTTCAGTAATCGCAACGGTTTGTTTTTCTCCGTGCACTAGGTCGAATTACAGCGGTACATCCAGGGAAAGATGGTCCAGTTCGAGTTGCTACCATCCGTACTGCCAATTCCGAGTTCCAGCGACCTGTTGTGAAGGCCATCTTTCTGCCCTCAGACGATAGGGTAGCCTCCAGCCTTCAACCAGAGTCCAGTCAAGACTATAGAGTTTTCCAGTTGTCATCAATCGAAGCGATTTTACACACAACACCAACACTGTAAACTCTTTTAGCTCGTGAATAGATAGCATCCTAGTCGACTGTTTTAAATGTAGATTCATTAGAGTTAAGTTATTATTTTGTTCTTTAGTAATAGCTTTGCTAGAAATTTTGCATTAGATGATTTAAGTATATTGTATCAAATTTATTGTAAAGTTGTTAAACTTAAATTTTTGTAAACTAGTTTGTTGATCGAATGTTCGATATAAGGATTGATTCCAAAGAAATTTTAGTGAAAACATTCGATCGGTAGAGTCACGATAGGGACTAGCTTCTCTCGAAGTAGGCTTTCCTATCTTTAAATAATGTTAGTTGTTGATTGCCGGTCTCTTTGTTGATGCGATGCAGCAAGAGGGGCGGTATGTTCGAAAATTAGACGGTTCCGCAGAGAGAGAGAGAGAGAGAGAGAGAGAGAGAGAGAGAGAGAGAGAGAAAGAGAGAGAGAGGGAGAGAGAGAGAGAGAGCAAGAAGGTTCGCGAGGCGAGTCGTTGTCGCTCGAATTCGAATGTATTAGACTGCTCACACGGCAGCGAAAAGGGGGTTGCCATGGCAGCGCGCGCTCGCTCGCTCCTACTCTCTCTCTCTCTCTCACCACCTGTTTCGAGAGCGGCCTTCTGCCGCTCTCGCTGATTGTATAATCAGTACGTATTGCCAAAACACTGTGAGCGCACGTACTCGCCTCACAGTGTCATCCGTAACAATATCGCTGTTCACGTATCGGTACTTTAATACAGTAGCTTTCATTACTTTTCCTTAGATTTAACACTTGTAAATACACTCTATTTTCAATAAAGGTTAAAGCCTTTTCTTCAGGTATATCTGTTCAAATTAATAGTCGAGAGTGTTATTTATTGCCAACCAGTCCATCGAGATCCACAAGTCTCTAACATTTGTTCAAGAGACTCTAAATAAATAAATAAATAAATAAATAAATAAATAAATAAATAAATAAATAAATATATATATATATATATATATATATATATATATATATCTACCTATATTATATAGTTGTTAGGGAGATACCCCCCCCCCCCCCCCCCCCCCCCACGCCCCCTACAGTACCCCCCACCAAATAACGTAAAAATCATTCATTTTTGTTATTTTTGAAAAAATGAAAGCCCCCCCGCACCCCCCCCCCACCAAATAACGTAAAAATCATTCATTAAAAAAGAACAATAATGTTCGTAATTAATAATTAATTTATACAATAAATTGTGTGTACACACAAATCAAGAAGACCGTAGAGAAGGAGAGTCAACGAAATAGGAGTTTGGAGTTAGAAAATACTGAAAACTTTTTCAGACACCTACCGCCACAGTGTCGCATTTTGGTTTTTCTTGTTCTAAAATCAAATAACTTT